>LPNX010780082.1:1559931-1651000 GCA_001517045.1 Pseudotsuga menziesii
AAAATAGTTAGCAATGTCAGCATACCAAGGAGTGATAATAGAAATTGCAAATAAATGTTCATCAGGAAAACTATCTGAAACAGGAACAATCTCACCAGTATTGTGTAAACGAGACAGGAAATATGCCACTTGATTTTCTCGTCCAGGTCGATCTAGAACATTAATATTGAATTCCTGCATTAATAACAACCATCTAGTAATCCAACCATTAGTGATATATTTATTCATTAAATATCGTAAGGCTGAATGATCTGTATGGACAAAAATTTCGTAGCCAGTTATGTAATGATGGAATTTGTTTACAGCATGAACCACTACCAACATCTCCTTTTCAGTGACTGTATAGTTTAACTCTGCAGGTGTCATATTTTTACTAATAAAATAGATGGCATAAGTCATGGTATGCTCTTTCTGGCCCAATGAGGCCCCTATTGCAGTAGCAGAAGCATCGGTAGAAATATGGAAAGGCAATGTCCAATTTGGTCCTCTTAAAATGGGAGCAGTTGAGAGCTTCTCTTTAAGTGTCTGAAATGCAGATTGACAGTCAGTATCCCAATTAAAAGGCACATCTTTTGAAAGCAATTTAAACAATGGCAGAGCTATCTTACTAAAATTTGCAATAAATCTACGATAATAGCCTGCATACCCTAAAAAGCTTCTTACATCTGTTTGAGTTGTTGGTTCAGATAAATTTTCAATGATTTGGATTTTAGCAGGATCTACTTTTATTTTAGATGAAGAAATGTGATGTCCTAAAACTATCCCTTCAATCATCATCATAACACACTTTTCATTACCGAGGGAAAGATTTGAGTCAACACACCTTTTTAAAATTTTCTCTAGGTTTGCCAAGGAATCTTCAGGTACTTCCATACACAGAAAAATCATCCATGTAAATTTCAACACACTCATGAATTAGATCTGCAAAGATGGCCAAGACTGCCCTCTGAAAGGTAGCTGGGGCATTACATAAGCCAAAAGGTAAAACCTTATAGGCATATGTGCCCCAGGGACATGTAAAGGTGGTTTTGTCTTGGTCTTCTTTTGCAATACTAATTTGATTATACCCACTGAAACCATCTAAAAATGAAAAGTATTCTTTTCCAGCTAAAGTATCCAACACTTGATCAATGAAAGGAAATGGAAAATAGTCTTTTAATGTTGCCTTATTCAACTCCCTGTAATCTACACATATGCACCATTTACCATTTTTCTTTGGAACAACAACCAAGGGAGAAACCCATTGACTGTCGGAAATGGGGTAGATAAACCCTACTTTTAACAACTTCTGCAGCTCTTCCTTGACTATTTCATTTTGTATAGGGTTCATTCTTCGTTGTGGTTGTCTAAGAGGTCTGGATTTATCATCTGTGTAAATGTGGTGAGTGCATGTCTCATGATGAATACCTAGCATATCAGTGTACTCCCAAGCAAATGCATGGGAATATTTATTCAGCAAGGTAATCAACTGTTCTTCCTGTGATGTAGTAAGATGTGCACTTATATTCAAATGTTTTCCTGGACTGATTTCAATTGTTTTACTTTGAATATCTGTGATTGAATGCACATTAAAAATATCATGAAGTTTCAATGCTAGAGAATGTACTGTGCAATTTTCTTGAAAATTATAACCTAAAACCTAATTTGCTACAGCATATTGCATATCTCTTAATTCTTCAGAAATATCAGGTTCAACAATGAAATAATCTAACAAATCCTTGTTGTTTTCTTCCTAAAAATCAAAGAACTGATTGATACTCAGGATAGGCTGAATGAATTCTTCTTCTTGTTCTTTGGTCTCATTAATCCATGACATCTGATCTAATGTAGAAGGTCTTTGGGTAGAAGGGTAAAGTGCAATTTGTTTCCTCTCTGTACCATGTGAAATGAGCATACTTCTTGACCTACACCCTATGAAAGCATCCGCTGTTGCCAACCAGGGTCTGCCAAGGATCAGTGGGTGCCCTCCTAGATTAGACTTTGGTTGTAGCACTATGAAATTGACAGGATACTCCCAGGAGTCTAAAGAAACAATGCTATCTTCTAAGACCCCTTCAGGTGTAATTTTAGACCTATCAGCTAATTCCAAAACTGTTGTGGTTGGTCTAAGATTTGTCAAGTGAAGGTATTCCATTGTCTCTAGTGTCATGACATTAATGGCAACACCTAGATCAATCAGCGTTTTTGGAATTGAAAAATTATTAATAGTAATTGTAACCATTGGGATTCCAGGATCTACATACTTTTGAATGAAAACAGTATTAGACATTAATCCTACTAGATTGCCTACCACATGAATTTTTGATGGATCCTTCCTTCTTTTATTAAGACATAATTCCTTAACTGCTTTAGTGTAAATTGGAATATCCTTTATAGCCTGCAGTAGAGGAATTTTGACATATACATTTGTTAACTCATTCAAAACATCAAAATCAGGTAAGGAAATTGAAGGTTTTTCTTTGACTAACCTTTCGGGAAAAGGAGGTGTATAAGATACTAATGTTTTCCCTTTTTGACTGTGATTTTTCTGTATTTAATTTTTTTGGAGTTTTCTCATTTTCTGTTTGTTCTTCTAAGATAACAAGAGATTCTTTTTGTAAAGTTTTCCCAGATCTTAAATTGATATTTTGCAGTGGGAGAATTGAGTAAGGGAGTGCCATTCCATCATCAACATTATACATAGGTCTGTCTGTTTTATATTTGGATTTGGAATTGGCTGAGCTGGTAATTATGTAGGCCGAGGTGGAGGCTGATTGGATGGAAATTGAAGCTGTTGAGGTGGTGGACCCAATTGAGGAGCCATATTGGGTTGTTGGAAATATGGAACTTGGAAAGATGTGGCTTGGACTTGATTCTGCTGGTATTGGGGATAGGCAGAGGGTTGTTGATAGGGCTGCAAATAGGCCTGCTTATATGTCTGGTTACCATGGGCATATCCTCTCCAATTTGGAGCATATTGGGCTAATGGAGGAGACCAAGTTTGCCAGGGCATGGGTGCACTCCATGAATTCTGAATAGGAGTTTGATAATTTGTATGAAATTTCTACATAGGATATTGAGACATACCTGAAAACCGTGGCTGCCAAGGTCTTCGTTGTCCCATAAAGTAGAGAGACTACATGCTTTGATTCTCCTCCATTCGAGCTGCCTGCAATTCTTTCAATCTGGGGCAGTCATCAGTTTTGTGATTAAAAGTACATAAGCCACAAATTTCAACAGCATTTAAAGGACATTCTTTTAGTGGGTGTTTCTTTCTACATTTAGGACAAAAGATAGACAAAGCTTGATCTTGCTGGTCCTGTTGTTCTTGTCTTTTCTTGGTTTTTGGTACTTCGACTTGTGTGCCCAAGGTACTCAATAAATCAGTCTTGAAATCTTCTAGCAGATTTCCAAGCTCAGCCCTAGAGATACCACTATTTGCAGATTTAGTTACTTTGGTAGTGATATCCCTTTTTCTAGTTCTAGCCTTTCCTCTTGAATATTTCTGACATAAATCTTGTATCTCATCAAAGGGAAGGTAAGAGATGTCACCTTTGCCCATAACATTCAAAATATCCAAATACTCTTCTCTGATTCCTTTTAGAAATATTGTTCTAATCATCTCTGGTGTCAAAGAATTGTATTTAGATTTCTGTAGGTTGTATGAGAATCTTTCCAAATACTCCTCCAAGCTCTCATCTTCCTGTTGAGTCATTCCAAAAATGTCATCTTTTAGATCCTTTGATCTGCAATATGCCTGATATTTTCGAAGAAATATCTTCCTCATCTCATCCCAGCTAGTAATATAATGCTCTCCTAAACCCATGAACCATTTCAAGGCAGCTGCTTTAAGGGTAGCAGGGAAAAGATGAAGCTTATGGGTATCATCAGTGTATCCATAAGTTTGACACAAGATATCAAACTCGAATAGGAAAGAGTCAGGATCTTCAGAGGTCATGCCATAGAAGTTTGGTAAGACAGATGGTGGAATATTCTTCATTTTTACCTCTTCCCCTAGGATAATTCTAGTGTCCAAAATGGGAAATTTAAAGGTGGCTTCCTGATCTTCTTCGGTTCTTTCATCCCTCTCATGTCTCCTTTCTTCTTCCCTCTCATGTCTCCTCTCTTCTTCTCTTTCATGTCGCCTCTCTTCTTCTCTTCTCTCTTGTCTTCGTTTTTTTTCTATTTCTAACATTCTCTCATACTCCCTTCTCTGTTCTGCAGTTGGCCCTTTTGATGTTTCTTCCTCATCCATTTTAGAAGTACCCACTATTGAGATGAATCCTTTTGGAAAAGAAGGTCCTGTTACTTCTGTTTTTGGGGTTTTTTTGTTAAATCTTCCTTTCTCGTCTCTTTGTCTTGACATAAAACTAAATCTACTCTATGTTTTGTTGAATTTTTTTTTTATTATCAGAGAACTAAAGTTCCTAAGCCTGCTTCTACAATGCCTCCCTGGCAACAACGCCAAATGTTGGGCTTCAATCTACTGATGCAAATCAAACCTTGAGTTTATGTCAATTCGGGTTGGTAGACTTAGAGGAATATCCAAGTATAAGGACTTCAAAGCTAGACTTGACTTGGAAATCTAGTTTACTTAGGAAATAAACCTACTGAAGATTAAAATACTGTGACTTGAAAACACAAAAATTCCCTTACAGGAACAACTTCATTTGTTGTTTCATTTACACAGCAAATTATATGTGAAAGTAGTTTATATGTTGAAGCACTGAGATAATAAAAATGAATTAAATCTAACCCTGAAATAAGAATCACAACACTCTGCCCATAATCTCAACGTTGAATAAACAATCAGTCATTAATTCCCTTTGCAGAAAAGCATTCGTAATGTGCAATGATTCTTAACACTCCATCGTTGAATACGTAAGAAATACACAGCAATATGAGATCGTACTACAAACTATTTCTACAGCATTTAACTAATAAAATAACAAGGATGATAAAACTGATTGACATTAGTCTAATTCGTTCTGCAATAAGAGAAATCGATTCTACAGGAACTGAAACATACCATTAACACAATCCAAATCGCATTCTCTGGCAATAAAAGGGGTGTGCAGACTCGACAATGGGGGCCCTCCAATGCGTCGTTCACACACGCAGAAAGACAATCACAGAGCTTGAATTTTACTTATATTCACCATGAAATCGATGATACATAATAATAGAACAACGAGGTCCAACACAGCCTGCGTTTTCAGTCAAATCGTGATGGATTTCTCCTATGTCTTATGAAGTATTTATACAAACTTAAAGGAAAACTAGAAATGCTATTAATCTGGAAACTAATTAATGACATCCAGCTCTCGGGATCCTCTATCAGATCTATGAAAATCAACAAAATCGGAACTGCCTGCTTTTGTGCTGAGTGGTAACACATGTGGTCATCTTTGACCGACATTGACTGGACACCTGTGATAGCCACATCATCTATCCGTTGGAAGTTTACCCATCCTTGGACACTGAGGATATTTTCTCCATATTTCAATTCACGCCTAGCTGGCCTGCAAATATTCAACCTTGGAGACATTACAGGAAGTTAGCACATCCTGTAACCTTGAATAAAAACCTTAGTTTAAATGCTTTAAAAATCTCAAAATTCAATTTGTTAAAAAGCAATGATATTTATACCTCTTGACCAAAGTTTGTGGGTGAATTTAAGGCTTTATAAATCAGTATGAAGGTTTTATGGAGGAAAATAGAGGATATTTAGGTGACAAAAAGAGGTCAAAATGGTGCCCAACACTCTGCAAGGTCCAATATATGTTTTTTCATAAATTAGATATCATATCATACTCATAATATTGTTTCCAAACCTATGATCATATGTATTACCCTGGGTCATATAGTCACATGCTAAAGAAAATCACTCTAGGGTGAGCTAATACCTAAAGGAGACTTGTATCACTTGTTGACCATGACTAGCCATACATCACATAGTATATCCTCAAGACTTAATACAACATAAGTCATGTGAACTTAATACGCCATAAGTTCCAGACTTGACACAACAAGTATCAGAACTTAACATAAGGTCATGATCTTACCATAAGATCCTAGTATAGGACTTGATCAACATCCTAACTTGAAACAACACAAGCTATTTAACTTAATACAATAAGTTAGTGAACTTAATAGAACATAATTTCCGAACTTGACACAACAAGTCTCATGGAGAGGATATGAATCTAATTACAACATAGATTCTGAACTTGATTACAACACAAGTCTCATCAGAATGACTCCTAAAGCTATACTCTCAACATAAATGATATCCACAAATTGTCTAGGTGTAATATCCGTATCCAGATATTCTCAAGGATTACTGAAGTGAATAATCAACCAATGGAAAATAACTACATATTGAAAATATAAAATAAATATTGAAGATGAATGATGGTGATTTACAATTACATTAGTAGGGTTTTATATAAGACTTATTGTTCCTTTTCAAATAAAGGGTACATCTCTTTACTTTTTTTCTAATTAATTAATTAATCATATATATATATATATATTGTCTTCTTGTTCATGATACTTTGTCCTCAAAGCATAATTTATAAAATTACTTTATAATTTAAATATCGTAACTAAAAACGTGGGTTATTTCATAAAACCATGTGTGGTTTTATGAGTTCTTTTTCCCTTCTTTTTCTTTCTCTTACGGGTAATTTTTTTTTTTTTTTTACTTCTTCATTTTTTCCTCTTGGTGTTGCTTCATATTTGGAGTGGAATTAATACTTCTTCAATGAAATTGGAATGGCCAAGGCCAATTTTTGGTCAAAAACCCATTTTTACTAGATAAACTCTGAATATGGATGGCTAAAAGCCATTGCGAGGTCAAATACCTAAATTCAAGGAAACCTTGACAATTTTGGCCACAAGCCAGCATCAAATTCGCTCTACCAATGTAATATCCGTATACAGATATTCTCAAGGATTACTCAAGTGAATAATCAACCAATGGAAAATAATTCTATATTGAAAATATAGAATAAATATTGAAGATGAATGATGATGATTTACAATTACATTGGTAGGGCTTTGTATAAGCCTTATCGTGCCTGATCAAATAAAGGGTACATCTCTTTACTTTTTTTCTAATTAATTAATCAATCATTTCTATTTATTAATTATTAATTATTAATATTAATATATATTAATATTAATAATTAATATTGGTATTTAATGTTTATATATATTTAGATATCTTATTATGATATATATATATATATTACAATAGGCATATAAATTTGTGTAAAATAGAGATCTAGCTCTAGTTCTTATTGGATTAGTTCCTTAAATCACTCCAACCAATGATTGTAAAAGATGTGGCAACCACATTTCCCAAAACGAAAGAAGAGACCATCATGAAGGCCTGGCATTTCAATTTGATTTACCCACAATTTGGGTATCTATATACCATCCTCTTGGATGCCCCTCGGCATCGTTCTCTGAACCCAACAACCTTATGTACACCGTACTTCGATAATGGGCTTATTGATACTCTTTTCTCTGTTCATGTGGATTCTCTCCACAATGTATCACAACCCTTGGATGCCTAAGTCATGTACTATGACTAACTGTTGGGGACTTTATCTCCTTCCACCTATGAAGACACATCAATACTCCCTCTTCAACTAATGGAGTTCTTATGTACTATACCAAGCTTGTCTCGGACAGAGGCTTAGTAAGCATGTTGGCAATGCTGCTCATCTGTGGATATGTACCATGTCTCGTATATAATTGACTAGAACCCTCAAAATATTTACTGCTTTTCAACATGCTCTATCTAGAGCAACACATGCGATCTTAATCAATCACTATACTAGTCAGATTTCATATATCTTTGAAACTTTATTTTACTGATCAAGACATATCTGAGTCCACATACACTTGTACCAAATAGGTACCACAACACATGCTTTGTACATGTATATGTACAAATTGAAAACCACATAACATATCATGGGACCTAGGACTAACCAAATACATCTCAACTGAATTGAGATCCTCAAAATATGAAATAAGAATTATAAAATTTCATATTTACCTTAATATGTGTGGCCATGGATTTGTAGTCTATCATTCTGAAACTCCTCAAGCTGTTTTACTGCACATTTTCCTTAACCGAGGAAAATATTTGTCTGGTGACTGTTGTAATACCCCATTTTTGACCTCGTTTGCATTAAATGTATATGATGTATATATTGTAATTAATCATGGTGTGGAGCTAAAGGCAAAATCCCCACCATCGATTTAGCGTTTTATGTTTCGGCGATTAAAAATCTTTGCCGATAGTATTTTGTGCTAGCCGACACATTATAATTTTGGACATCATGTAAATATGCAATTTAATTAAAAACCCACAACCAGCTATGCCAATGCAAAAAATAAAGAGATGGGGGCATGATTTCCTAAGGATAAGGGGGGGATATTCAAACCTTTGGGAAAATGGGGAAAAACCAAATGTCAAAGGGAGAACCCATCAAAACTGTTAACTACCTTTCTTGTATTATTCACCCAAACATTTATTACTACCAAAAATTGGTTGAGTTAGTTATTGCATGGGATGGGCAAGGCATGGCAGTCCAAATTCGAATTTAGGGAAACACCCATTTTTGGGAAAACGATTTTTGACTTATGGGGCAAGTCATTGCCCAAAAATGCTGCCCATTCCTTCATGCATCCACGTTTTTGTCTTCCCCACGTTTTTGGAGCTCATGGGCACTCTCATACACGTTTTTGCAGTTTCCTGTGTTTTTTCCCCATGGATGGGAAGTTGTTTTGCTAACAGTCAGTGGTTGGGATCTCTATTGGGCATTTTTTTGGTTATTTTCCTCATTACCCGGCTAGGAAAAATGTTTTTGGGTTGCACAACGAGTGGGAGAAGAGACCCATGATTTTTGGGTGTTGTTGAGTTCATTTTGGCCACGTTAGGGCCATAAACGACTCTGGGAATTGAATTGCACAGGCTGAGCTGTTTTACTCAATTACCATTCCCGATTTTGGACTCTGATGTTTTCCTTCAATCCTAGAACTGTAATTGCTGTGTGTACATATTTGTTTGGTCTCTAAAAAGGTTTGGGAGTGGAAATGGGGTCTGAACTAGCTTGATAAAAATAGTGTGAGAATGAACCTCACAGATAGATCTAGGGGTCTGGTTTTCTTCTTTGCACACTCTGAATATCACTGGAATGGAAGGCATGGCCTGAGGAATTGTGTAGCAGAGAAGGGGATGCTCCTTGTGTTGGGTGTGTAGATGTTTTAGAATCTAGGATAGATCTGGTGTAGGTGTCCATAGCTCTGTGGTTTAGCTCACTAGCTTAGCAGTAAACCTTTCCATCTCCTTTGCATTCTGATAAACCCAAGTGTGTTCGCTAGGATGAATTTTGATAAATCCTTGGCTATGTGTGAGTCTGCTAGTGTTCCCTTATTCCTTGTGGGAATCATTCCCATCTCGGGGGTGGTAGTGTTATTGAGATATTAATGAGCACACTGGCCTATGGTTGGGTGGAACGTTGCATCGACATAGCTGGTTGAGGGATGAGATTCATTTCCAAGATAAGTATTCTTGTGCTTAAATCACTGCAGCTTATATTTGTTAATGAATTATGATGAACATGTTAAATGCTTGAATGAAGTGTAATTGATTCCAATGTATATTGCATGTTTATACATCTGTGTATGTTTTAAGTATCAATACATTTTATATTACATTCATGGGGCTTAGTTTTCCTGGATTAGCAGCACCATGGCCGCGTTCCCTCTTTGGTGGATGGGAGGGGATGTGACAACTGTCACACCACTATTCATAATAATCATAACAAGATTCTTAAATATATTTCTCAGCTTCCTTTTGAATATGATCATCATGCATATTTCCTTTTTACAAGAGGTACATCAACTAGTTACACTGGTTCTTTAGGAGCTAGCGAGACTAGCAACTCTCTCTCGCCATGTAAATGTGAGAATCATAATCTGGGTCCTTCATCACAGAGACTTATACTCATATATATATATATATGAAGCTCTTCTTTGACACATGGATCTAAATAAGATATAATATCTTCAAGAGTATTCACATCTATCATAATAGAATTAAGCCATCTATTTTGCATGCTTCCCAAGAGACATATGAACCTTCGAACTGTTCTCTTTTAGGATCAACCATCAAAATGACTCCACATTCATGTCCTTCTTTACTTGTAGGTAAGGGAATATTAATTTTCACTACAATACAAATTATTCTAATGGTTAGAACCATTTCATACTCATGAATTTTATTCTCATGAAATAATCTCAATATACTGATAAAGATTTACCTAGTTATGTACACATATTGACCACCCAATTTATCATAACCCATTATAATCTTATGTACTGATATGAAGTCCTATATCAGTCATATATAAGTCTAAAAATTCATTTTATAAAAGAAATATACAACCCCATTTTCATATCTCATGAGGTAAGCATGAAGCTCTCTATCTAGCCAATCATGTAGTCTTATGTTCACAGTTTATGAAACAATCATGCTGCCCTAAATATCATGTCTTATAGAGGATGTTTTCATCCTTATATCAGTCCTATATGAGTTTATATCAGTCCTACATAAATCTTATATCAGTCTTATATCATATCGTAAAATTTGGACTCATGAGATTGATAACATTCTAATAAAGATAGAAAAAACAATGTATATGCTAAACACAATTCCAAGTCCAAGAACACAGATTGTAATAAAACAAAATTTGATTTTATAAAAGCATATGATAATCAAATAATCATGGATCCCCACATTCATATCTTATCAATAAATCATGCCCAATATTCATATCTCATGAATCAATCATGCAACTCTATATTCATATCTTTATGAAACAATCATACAACTCTATATTCATATCTTTATGAAACAATCATGCATCCTATATATTCATATTTTATAAAATAATCATGCATGCTCTATATTCATTTCTTATGAACAATCATGCATGCTCTATATTCATATTTTATAAAACAATCATTCATGCTCTATATTCATATCTTATGAACAATCATGCATCTCTATATTCATATCTTTATGAAACAATCATCCATCCTCTATATTCATATTTTATAAAATAATCATGTATGCTATATATTCATATCTTATGAACAATCATGGGTACACTATATTCATATCTTATGAACAATCATGCAACTCTATATTCATATTTTATAAAACAATCATGCATGCTCTATATGACTGTAATGAAAACATTCAAAATCATATAGATCTAAATAACATATAATAGAAAATTCAGGTACTTATCTTTTATTGTTTTGCATTCTCCCTCTTGATCTATGCTTCCTTTTGGAGATTACTGAAGTCCCTCGGTCTTGATCTCTTTGCAAATTCGAGTGCATGCAGGAGGCAACAATTCTTTGCATGGAGAAACTGGATCCCATGCAATCCAGAGCGAATGCTTTTCTTCAAGGAAAACTTATTCCAACGATCATCCTCTTCTTCGGATGAGATTTCAAATATATGAGGCTCTCATTATACACAAGATCCATTGAATAATGATAATATCCAAACTATAGATCTTGGGGTTGTTCCATCAATTCGTCCACTCTAAGAAAATGTCCATAACACAAATTCTGAGAATTTCATCTTCAAAGAGATGATCGTATCTCTCAAACAATTGTGATTTTTTGAAATATATATATATATTATTTATTATTTTTTCTGAAAATCTAAACCATCCCATTTTGAAATTGGTTTTTCAACCATTTTGTTTGATTCCTCACGGATTGATCATAATGTCTCGACTAAGTTTGTCTCCTGAAAAGTGACAGAAATGATACATATTGACTTGCTCTTTAATTCTCCCTGCATAGGATATAGGCTCCTCACTCACTGAGGTAATGTTTGTATCTAGGTCATGCTCAAGAATACTTCACACCCTCGCCTTCCATTTGGAAGTACCTTTAAGTCAGTCTTCCTGTTGGATGGAGATTGATGCCATGGCTCCAAGCTCTTTGCTCAATACTTCTCAAGATCACGTAGGCTTTAGTTGGTTGCTCAAACTAAGCAATTGCATGCCCTTGATCTAATACCATGTTAGTGTTTGAGTAAAAATGGAGATTATTGAACTTTAAAAATTTAATCCACAATTTCAATGCATATAGATCTCATTAATAATCCAAAGACACAAATAAATCAAACCATAGAACATAGGATATACCCTGGGAAAACCCTCTACTGATTCAAAGGATAAAAAACCTAGCAAACAATATTAGAGTATGATTGATAAGTGGCAGAGAATGATTACAACACAATAGAATATTGTTTTCACTAAGAGCACCAGAGAGTGGATATCAAAATGGAACATCGTATCTAACTTGCCAAGTGCATAACAATTTAATAACAAGTCAAATTAGATTATACAACAAAAATAGAATGGTTGCATGCATCAGTAACTTGTTAACACTTATAACTTCGATACATATTCAATCATGCGTCCCCAATTGACCTAATTCCATGTAATATCCCAAATATTGATATTTTCTAATTCTATGCAAAATTATTGAAATAGCCGGGCATGCAAATTGCCATGCAAAACTGCCCTATATTATAGCTGAATTTAGGGTTAGGGTTTGCGGGATAGAATGTAACACTTACCATTGATAAGCCAATTGAAATGCTCCTGAGAGAATATGCATGCATCAAGAGGCGATCTGGTGATGAATTGGTGCTTTCTGCCTCTGGTGATACCCCAACAGCATGAACCCAAAATCAGTCAAGGGTGACGTTTTCAGTGAAGGAGATGTTTGTTGAGGATAAGAATTTGCAGGAGTGGTAGCCTTCCCATGCCGAAGAGGATGACTGATGCATGTAGAAGTTCTGAAACCTTTAATTAGGCTAGCGAATTGATCGGAAGGTTTAGCTGCTCACGCCCCCCTGATCCCCAAATTGCCGAGAACTGCTCCGGATGAGCAAGAAAAGATTTGATAATCACCTGGGCTAGAGGATGATACTGATGATGAGAATGGTGCCGGTATTCTGAAGGTAAACTGAGATATGAGGACCCAATGAATGATTTGGGGTTTTTCAGTTAAAAACCCCCTTATGACTGCGCACGTGTCCCTGCAACAATCTCTGATGGATACTGTATAGCTGCAACTGGATGAATACGATGAAGAGCGAATGGTGAACCTGGATGAGACTAGGGCAGATATCTCATTGTCGAAACTTCATTCGTTGAAGATGTCGTCTTCAATCCCAAGTGCTGTGGCCACACGCTATGCTGCTACTCAAAAAGCTCCAAATCAATAATAATCAAAAGTATATCTTTAGGTTCCCTCATCCTTCTTAAATAGATCCTTATGCGCTTTTAGGGTTTGCATGTCACTTTTAGGGTTTGTGCTTTTACTTTTGCATGGATGTGATTCTAATTTGATGTTGAATTTTTAAGCCTAAAGAGAAAAGGCTTCTTTTATCCTACTGTTGAATTTAGTACTGGATATGTGTCACAAGTTGTTCTAAGTACCAAATGTCCTCAGTCAATGCCCTCTTATGTAGAACCCACTTGAACCTATGGGGATTTAGTAGGTTAGCGGGTGTTTTGTTTCCTAATTAGATGAGGAAATTACAGTCCTCCCCACTTGAGATTGCTTGTACTCAAGCAATTGTAAACTGGAATGTTGCAATACCTGTTCTTCTTCCCATGCGACATCTTCCAGAGGTAATTCTTTCCATTGGACCAAGTATTCTCGAATCACTTTGTTTCAGAGTTTTCTCTCTCGAGTCTGTACGATTCGTTCTAGAATTAGTACCAATAGTCCATCATCATCTAAGGTAGGTAACTCTGTTGATGGAGCAATGTGTTTTCCAATGGTATTTTTAAGGCTGGACACATGGAATACATTGTGAATTTTGCTCTTCGGTGGCAGTTCTAGTTCATACGCCACCTCTCCCACCTTTCTGATAACTCTGTATGGTCCGTAGAAGTGAGGTTTCAAATTTTATGCTCCTTTCTTCTTAAGTGAAGACTGTCTGTAGGGTTAGAGCCATAAGTATACTAGATCTGCTACTTCAAAGCTCCGCTCAATCCTGTGCCTGTCTGCATACAACTTTTGCTGATTCTGGGCTATCTGTAAGTTCTCTTTTAGGATTTTAAGGATGTCTTGACTGTCATGTATCAAATCCTTGGCCTTAGGAGCCCTGCTGTCTTCGAATGCTACATTTGCAAATTCCAAGGCATCATAGCCATATAATGCCTTAAAAGGTGTCATCTTAATAGACATGTGGTAGGTAGTATTGTAGCAATATTCCCCTTAGTGTAGCCATTTAATCCAGGTTCGCTACTGCCCTGCTACATAGTTCCTTAGATACCATTCAATCTACTTGTTGACAATCTTGGTCTGTCCATCACTCTGGGGATGATAACTCGTGCTGGTAGCAAGCTCGGTTCCCACTAACGTGAATAGATCCTTCCAGAAGGCATCGATGAATCTACTGTCCCGATCACTGACAATGGTCTTGGGTAACCCGTGTAACCTGAAGACCTCTCTGAAAAATAACTCGGCTACTTGGGTTGTGGAGTAATCAGATGATATAGAAAAGAAATGAGAGAATTTGGTCAGTCGATCAACCACAAAATATAAGCAATCTCTCCCTTGGACCTTGGGCAATCCTGTAATGAAGTCCATGAAGATACTTTCCCACTTCTGTTCAGGAATTGGTAGTGGCTGAAGCAATCTGCTGGATGGATGTGCTCAATCTTGTTCTGCTGAAAAATGATGCATTCCCGTACGTGTTGCATAACCTCCCCCTTGGGGCCCTTCCATGAGAACCTCTCTCGGATCTGCCTGTAGGTCTTCAGGAAACCCTGATGTCATGATAGAGGAGAGTCATGTGCCACCTGTATGATTTTCTTTCTTAAAGATGATTCCAGGACGAGGTATATCCTGCTCTTATAATAGATGATGTCATTGATAATTCTGTAACTGTCATCCTGAACCTTCCCATCCAATAATTCACAAGAAAATTAATTTTTGGAGTATTCTACTAAGAGAAGAGCCCTCCAATCTGCAGATATGTTCATGAGAGATAATGAAGCGAGTCGTTTGGATAATGCATCAGCTACTATATTTTTCTTACCATTCACATACTCTATCTCGAAATCATAGGCTTGTACTTTGCTGACCCATTTCTGTTGGAGCTCATTCAGATTCTTCTGCTCCAAGAAGTACTTGAGGCTGTTATGATCTATCTTGATTTTGAACTTGCTGCCCACTAGGTACTGTCTAAATTTTGTGAGAGCATGTAAGATGGATAACATCTCCTTGTTGTATATGGAGTAGTGGCGCTCATAGTTCTTCAATTTCCTGCTCTCAAATGTAATAGGGTGATGGTTCTACATCAATACTGCTCCTAGCCCTTCCCTTGAGGCATCACATTCTACTACAAATGGCTGTGAGAAGTCTGGTAATGCTAAGACCGGGAAAAAACTCATGATGACTTTCATCTCCTCAAAATTTTTCTATGCTAATTCTGTCCAGGTGAAGGCTCCCTTCTTTGCGAGATTCGTGAGGGGTGCGGCGAATTGGGAGAACCCCTTAACATATCTCCGGTAATATGTGCAAAGGCCTAAGAAACCTCTCAATTCTGTGACTGTTTTGGCGTGGGCCAATCCTTGATGGCTCGGATTTTCTCCATATCAACTTGTACCCCTTTCTGCACTGATTATGTGCCCTAGATACAACATTTCCTTCATGCCAAATTCACATTTGGACATCTTCGCGTAAAGTGAGTGTTCTTCTAGAATTCTCAATACTTCGTCCAGATGTTTCAGATGTTCCTCCCATGTTTTGTTGTAAATCAAGATGTCATCAAAGAATACTAGCAAAAATTATGTAACTGAGCTCTGAAATTATGGTTCATGCATGACTAAAAAGTGACTGGAGCATTGGTAAGTCCAAAAGGCATGACCAAGAATTCATAGTGACCATAGTGACAATGGAAAGCTATTTTAGAAATTTCTTGATCCCTTACTGGGATATGATGGCACCACGAGCGAAGATCAATTTTTGAAAATTATTTGGCGCCCCGTAGCTCGTCCATGAGTTCATCAATCCTAGGGATGGGATACCATTTTTTGATGGTTTTCTTGTTGAGTGCTCTGTAATCAATGCACATTCACAGTGTGCCAGCCTCTTTCTTGACTAAGACCACTGATGATGCAAAGAGGCTAGAGCTGGGTCGAATGTATCCAATCTCCAGTAATTCCTTGATCGTCTTCTTGATCTCGTCCTTATATCTTTTGGGATGTCGATAAGGGGTGCTGATGACTGCCTGTGTCCCCTCCTCTAGATCAATGATGTGCTCAAATCCCCTGTCTGGTGGTCTACCTATTGGAAGGTCCTGAAATACCTTTCTGTGTTTCTGTAATACAACCTGAATGTCATCTGGGTGTTGTGTGTTGTTCTCTGGAGGTTTCCTAAAGGTGACCAAACATTTTGCAACCCATTCTATGTCATCCTGTCTGAGTACTACCTCCATTCTTTGTGAAGAGACCGATTTTTGGGGATAAGTGTTCATGCCCCTCAAAACTACCCGTTTTCCATCTGGCCCCTGGAATTCCATTTCCATTGCTCGGTAGTATGTAGTATATTTCCCTATGGAATAAAGCCATTGAACTCCTAATACTACATGTGTATATGCCACATTCACTACATAAAATGAATCTATCATCTGGTAGTTTCCTAGTGTGACATTCAGTTTTGGAATCCAATAATTGCACTCCATGCTAGAGTTTTCGGCTACTGCTACAGTAAATCCCTCAAACTTCTCTGTCGAAATACTTCTCTTGGCTACCCAAGCTGCATCAATGAAATTGTGGGTTGCTCCTCCATCAACCAACACTCCCACTCTGTGACCCTGTACTACTCCTCTGACCCTGAGAGTATGGAATCTAGGTACTCCAGATAATGTAGCAATAACTCCCTCTAGTGTATCACCCTGGAGAGACTCTTCCTTTGTTTCCTGTAATTCTTCTGTCATCTCCTGCTAATAGTCCTCCCCATAATTGTTTAAATATACCTCGATGTAGTGAGCCTTTCCCTTTCCTGCGCACCTGTGTCTTGGAACCCATGGTTCCTGACAAGTAAAACAGAATTTCTTACACCTCAAGTCTTTCCTAATGTCCTCGTCTAACCATGTTTTCTTTGGAAAATCCTGCTAGAAAGGTTTCTTGTCCTTGTCCCTAACTGGAAAGTTAGTTTTGAGAGGGAACCTGTTCTTCGGGACTGAGTCTTGGAGATCTCTGGCTCAGCTAATGGCATCCTTTAGAGTGGGGGGTTTATAGGATTTCACCCATCCCTGTAGTGGCTCTGTTAGGGCCTCAGTAAACAACATCATCAACCTGCTCTCTGATACATCCGTCACCATGAATGCTATCCTCTGGAATTATGAGATGAAGGCCTCGGTGCTACCTGTCTGTTTGAGTTGAGCCAACTCTCTGAAATGTATCTCTAGATCCTTCCTTTCAAACCGTTCCATTAGTTTCTAAGTGAACTTGCTATAGGAATGGATGGTGTTGTGACCCAATGTCACTAATCCGTGGTACCACCACTCATGAGATTCTCCGTCCAGGTGGAGTGTAGCCAATTTAATGGCATCTGTCTCTGTCATGGGATTGAGTTGGAAATAGGTATCCAACTTCTGTACCCATATCCTTGCTCAACCTCCGTGAGTCCCATCAAAGTTTGGGATGGTCAACCTACCCAAGGTTTTCTGTAACTCATAGTTATGATTGAATCCCTTGTTGAAATTCCTCCGCTTGTTCCTACTCTTCATGTTGCAAAAATCCAAAAAAGAAATGGCTGCATGAAACTCATCCCCCAAGTCCCTGTATTCCTGCAAATAAGCCCCAAAGGGTTCGCTAGGTTCTACCTGCATGACTGGGCCTCCTACTACATCTGCTAAGAAGTGAGGCATATTAGGCCTATTGGAAGGTTTGCTATATATGTGAGGTGTAATCTGTATATTAGTGTATGCAACCTTCCCACTACTGCTTGTAGACCCTCTATCTACCGGTGAGGGAGGTGTACTGTTGTTACTTGGTTCTGGTTTCACCAATAATCTATTGATTGCATCGAGTACATCTTTTTTCCCTTTTGCTAAGTCTTGCAATGCAGATACTAAGTTGCGAAACTCCATCCTATCCTCATCTTCTCCCATTCTTTTTCCCTCATTAGAGTGTATACCTGGTGGGTCCATGTCTGAGTTGGTATCTTCTAGTTGGATATCCTCAAAGTCCTCCATGTACCTGCTCCTTCTTTTCCTACAGGTTACAAAAGTATCTTCTTCCGTATTCATTTACTTTTAATTTCTTAAGCCCACAACTGGCCAAGAAGATAGCTCTGATACCACTGTAATATCCCAAATACGGATATTTTCTAATTCTATGCAAAATTACTGAAATAGCCAGGCATGCAAACTGCTATGCAAAACTGCCCTATATTATAGCTGAATTTAAGGTTAGGGTTTGCAGGATAGAATCTAACACTTACCACTAATAAGCCGACTGAAATGCTCCTGAGAGAATATGCATGTATCAAGAGGCGATCTGGTGGTTAACTGGTGCTTTCTGCCTCCGGTGATACCCCAGCAGCACGAACCCAAAATCAGTTAAGGGTGACGTTTTTCAGTGAAGGAGATGTCTGTTGAGGCTAAGAATTTGCAGGAGTGGTAACCTTCCCGTTTCAAAGAGGATTCCTAACACATGCGGAAGTTATGAAACCTATAAGAAGGCTAGTGAATTGATTTGGAGGTTTAGCTGCTCATGCCCCCCTAATCCCCAAATTGCTGAGAACTAATCTGGATGAGCAAGACAAGATCTGATAATCACCTGGTGCTGGAGGATGATACTGATGATGAGAATGGCACCGGATTCTAAAGGTAAACTGAGATCTGAGGACCCAGTGAATGATTTGGGGTTTTCCAACTAAAAACCCCCTTACGGCTGCACACGTGTCCCTGCAATAATCTCTAATTGATACTGGATAGCTGCAACTGGATGAATAAGATGAAGAGCGAATGGTGAACCTGGATGAGACTAGGGCAGATATCTCACTGCTGAAACCCCGTTAGTTGAAGACGTCGTCTTCAACCGCAACTGCCGTGGCTGCACGCTGTGCTGCTACTCAAAAAGCTCCAAATCAATCATAATCAAAAGTATCTCTTTAGGCTCCCTCATCCTTCTTAAATAGATCCTTATGCACTTTTAGGGTTTACATGTCACTTTTAGGGTTTGTGCTTTTACTTTTGCATGCATGCGATTCTAATTTGATGTTGAATTTTTAAGAGAAAAGGATTATTTTATCCTACTGCGGACTTTAGTACTGAATATGTGTCCCAGGTTGTTCTAAGTACCAAATGTCCTTAGTCAATCCCCTCTTATGCAGTACCCGCTCGAACCTATGGGGATTAAGTAGGTTAGCGGGTATTTTGTTGCCTAATCAGATGAGGAAATTACATTCCAAGTTGGAACTCCATAATTATCTCCCACTAGAAGATATGTACCCTCACTTAATTAACTAACCCTAACTGAGTTGTTAATTGAGTGTATTGAACTAAACTGGATGGAATTGCATGCAATTGAATGGAACCGAGTGTAATTGCATACAACTGAGTGGAACTGAACAAAACTGAAAAGAAATGAATGTAAACGAACATAACTGAATGTAACTGAACAAAACTGAATGTAACTGAACACAACTGAATGCAATTGAACATTAATGAATATAACCGAACAAAACTAGATGTAACTGAATACAACTAGTGCTTCTCCATTAGTGTCATCTTCAACAACCATTTGCATAAATTAAGGAGTTGATTCCTTAATTAACTGAATTTTTTTACCATAACTAATACTCAACTGATGTCTTATGAATTCGAGTTCACTTGGCAACAACATGGGCAATTCGAATTCTCTCTCCATCTCTATGCTTATATTAATTATCTATGCATGGTCCACATGTGTTTTCATAAATTCTATATCATATCATACTCATAAGATTGTTTCCTAACCTATGATCATATGTATTACCCTGGGTCATATAGTCATATGCTAAAGTAAATCACTCTAGGGGTAGCTAATCCCTAAAGGAGACTTGTAGCACCTGTTGACCATGACTAGCCATACATCACATAATATATCCTCGAGAATTAATACAACATAAGTCATGTAAACTTAATACACCATAAGTTCCAAAGTTGACACAACAAGTATCAGACCTTAACATAAGGTCATGATCTTAACCATAAGATCCTAGTACAAACATCTCTCCCGAATAGGACTTGATCAAGGTCCTAGCTTGATACAGCACAATCTCTTTAACTTAACACGATAAGTTAGTGAACTTAATATAACATAATTTCTAGACTTGACACAACAAGTCTCATGGATAGGATATGAATCTAATTACAACATATATTCCAAACTTGATTACAACACAAGTCTCATCAGAATGACTCCCGAAGCTATACTCTCAATAAAAATGATATCCACAAATTGTCTAGGTGTAATATCCGTATCTAGATATTCTCAAGGATTACTCAAGTGAATAATCAACCAATGGAAAATAACTCCATATTGAAAATATAAAATAAATATTGAAGATGAATGATGGTGATTTACAATTACATTGGTAGGGTTTTATATAAGATTTATTGTTCCTTTTCAAATAAAGGGTACATCTCTTTACTTTTTTTCTAATTAATTAATTAATCATATATATATATATATATATATATATATATATATATACATATATAGTCTTCTTGTTCATGATAATTTTTCCTCAAAGCATACTTTATAAAATTACTTTATAATTTAAATACCGTAAATAAAAAACATGGGTTATTTCACAAAACCATGTGTGGTTTTATGAGTTCTTTTTCCCTTCTTTTTCTTTCTCTTGCGGGTAATTCTTTTTTTTACTTCTTCCTTTTTTCCTCTTGGTGTTGCTTCATATTTGGAGTGGAATTAATACTTCTTCAATGAAATTGGAATGGATGGCTAAAAGCCATTGTGAGGTCAAAGACCTAAATTCAAGGAAACCTTCAATTTTGGCCACAAGCCAGCATCAGATTCGCTCTGATACCAATGTAATATCCGTATACAGATATTCTCAAGGATTACTCTAGTGAATAATCAACCAATGGAAAATAATTCCATATTGAAAATATAAAATAAATATTGAAGATTAATGATGATGATTTACAATTACATTGGTAGGGATTTATATAAGCCTTATCATGCCTTTTCAAATAAAGAGTACATCTCTTTATTTTATTTTTCTAATTAATTAATCAATCATTTCTATTTATTATTTATTAATTATTAATATTAATATATATTAATATTAATAATTAATATTGATATTTAATGCTTATATATATTTATATATCTTATTATGATATATATATTTTTATATAACAATAGGCATACAAATTTGTGTAAAATAGAGATCTAGCTCTAGTTCTTGTTGGATTGGTTCCTTAAATCACTCCAACCAATGATTGTAATAGATGTGGCAACCACGTTTCCCAAAACAAAAGAAGAGACCATCATCAATGCCTGGAATTTCAATTTGATTTACCCACAATTTGAGTATATATATACCATCCTCCTGGATGCCCCTCGGCATCGTTCTCTGAACCCAACAACCTCATGTACACCGTACTTCGATAATGGGATTATTGATACTATTTTACATAATGGGAATGCTCCCCAACCATTGAATTTTATGCCACTTGATATGGCACAAGAATACCTACAAGCACTGCCTACATTGATAGGTCCCACAAATGCACCAACTCCTCCTTTTGGGAATTAGTCTTACAGGCCATACAATCCTACCTACCCTAATGATAATTAAGCGTCAATGATACCACCACCTCAAGAAAAACCACTATATCTTCCATCCACATCATATGGAGCCCCTAAACCATACCTCCCCCACCCATCTATAATTCATACTTACCATTTCTTGGTCCACTTGGTCCTTCCACCATGCCTCAAGTAGGTGTTAATTTAACACAACCTTCTCCCATGCATCAAACTTGGTTATTTGAGCAGTTGGATGCAACTAATCTCCCAAATCTTCAGAATAATGGGAAGAAGAAAGGAAAGAATATGAAAAACCAACAACAGGGACTCAGGGGAAATCCCCCTCCCCAACATAACCAAAACATGGGAAACCCAAACGAGGGGACTAATAATCCCCTTAAAAAAGGAAAGAGTTCCAACCTTTGAATAAACTATCATTACTTTGTGTGCAGAGAATATGTACACTACACTCACCATTACCCATTGATACACGAGTGTCAACAATTGCTTGAGGTAAGGAAGAAGGCCACAAAAAATCCTCCCTTAGCACTAAACACACCACAGCCACAACAATTTGTGTTGAAACAATTATTTTCCAACCAAGGGGCAGTTGCCTAACAACATGATCCTTGCCCATAAGGTGATGAAACCCTCCAAAACATATACATGAACACAGTTGAAGACAACTTTTAGTCTCTCACCAATGATTATGGCTTACCTTATTCCCCACAAGGGAAGAATATACCCACTACCTATAGAGGGACTTTGCAGATACAGGCTTCTAAACAACAATAAAATCCCCTATATCTTTAAGACACCACTATACAAACCACCCATAACCCCCATATGAAATCTTCCCACAACTACAACATTGTGGATGATTTGGATCAATATCCTACTTCCATGTCAACTTTAGAAGTCATCCAACCTTGTCCTTCTCAAAATAAGGTAGTACTAAGTGCATTAGGTGCAATCGACCCTTACAATTTGTGCCTCATGACCTTCGATCTTGACAAGGGTGAATCACGACTACCCTCATCAGTCACTTTCTACATTCCCATCACAATGAAGAAATTTATAATTCATCGATGTAACATCATTAATGAAGGAGCATCCACTTGTGTGATGTCCATTCATGTTTGGAAATTCCTGGGCTCCCTAGCCGTGTTCCCGTCATCTATTGGTCTCTACGCACATCTACTTGTGTGATGTCCACTCATGTCTAGGCTCCCTAGACTTGTTATCCTCATCTAATTCTCTTTGCGCTTAAGACGAGAGACCATCGAAACCATTGGGTTTCGATGGTTATTGATGTATTTTGATACCCAACTTGACAACAACATTTTGTTGGGACATAGTTATATGTATGCCAGAAAGGTGGCATCTTCCTTAGTTTTCTACATAACGATGTTTTCCAACAATGGGAAAATTGTCACCCTCGAACAACTAAACCATTATGACCCTCATACCAGCAAAATCCCAAATAACATCCTACCCACCATAGGATTTGTCACTTCTCCCCTGTATGTTGATATAAGTTTCAAAATTTACAAAGATTCCTCCTCACTAGTGGCATACTCAAGTATTACACCCATTATTCCTACATCCATAAGCAATCTCATGTAACTATAATCACCTCTAAAGACAAGTCACAAAACCCCTACACACCACTATAAACACCTCACAATATCCATTTCACTAAAAATACCATAACCCCATTGGTGCCACCTATATTCCAATTACCTTTCTTGTTCCATCCCATGGGAGTACAAGGAACACCTGTACTGGCCCAACTTACATTACCCGAGCTCACTTTGGGAATAAATGTGTGGTATTTGATGCCACCTTATCCTAAAATGGCTCCAAAGCCAATAGCCCACTATGAGTTTATTTTGGTATCACCCATAGGCATACCATCATGACTGCGTGAAGGGTCAGTGCCACATGTGACAAAACCACCATCGGTCATCACTAAACCCAATGTTGGGGGCATGAAAATACCTAAGTTGAATTCGCTTATGGTACCAAGTACTGTCGCTGCACCCAGAGTTAACCAACTATGTGCTCTGTGCAAACAACAAATGCATGCTACAAACCTATGCCCCACATTAACAAAGCTTAAAAATTTGCTCAACTCCCCGATTATTGCAACACACGCCACCAACACTTCAACAACGAGCATGCCAACCACCTATCATATGCCCAACACTAAGACCAAGAGCAAGGCATTGCGCACCATTCATGTGTGCACATTCTGTTCTCAGTTTTGGCATTATACACATCATTCTCTCTAACTTCCTCAATTATAGCATGCATTGGAAACCATTTGCCTCACACAACTTGTCATTGAAAAACCCCAACCAATTTACCAAAAAATCGCTTCCATCAATGTTGTCACTGCATAAGCACCAACTGAGGAAAAACACAGTGTTTTTTCATCATGTGAGCACCACACCCATATGATTCCATCCATTACTAGCATGATCCCACCTAACCATCCTTATAAATCCCTAAGCCAAACCCATACACCAAATCAAGCAATCACCTCTCGACTATGTAGATCAAGCATATTGTTGACCCATTACTCATTTTAGTGTACCATCCTGCATGTGGAATGAGAAGTCCACTTAGAACAAATATAGCTAGAAGACAATAGTCTACCCCATACGACAAACATGCCAATGTTTCCTCTAAAGGAGATATTTCCCTTTCCACCTAATCCTACTAATCGCGTTGATGTCCTTTACATATTATCATCGCCCATTTTTCTTGCACCTGAAGATAATCCTCTGCCGACTATGGAAGAGCATCAACAATCCCTTATACCAACAAAAGATGAACTACCTCTAGTGAGACCTACTCAAAAGATTCCACTCTAACCACCGATGAATTAGGATCTATCAACACTCTCTCTAAGTGCTCTTTCTCTTCATTCGACGAAATATTAGAAGCCATGAACACCCCCATGGGATGACCTTCATCACAAATCATCCTTTTGACCTCATCATAGGGGCACCAACATACAAATGGCTCAACAATACACCATTGAATCAAAATATTCCATTCCCCCTAATCATGTCAATTGGTTCAAAAACCCTATTCCATCCCCAAATGATTTCAAATAAGGAAACATGGCCAATATTTCACCCACACTCCATGTGAATATTTATGTCACCCCACGAGTAATTGAAATTATTTCCATAGGCGCAGCTTGTTCGTCACAAGCGGTCATTGAACATACAACTCTATTCTAATAATTTATAGATGTTTTCACCTGGTCATATGCAGAAATGCCTAGGCTTGACCCTTCCATTGTCGAATATCATATCGACACATGCCCAGATGGATCCCCCATCCAACAGAAGCAAAGGTGTCTCCACCCATCTAAGGTTTTGGCTATCAAGGGCGAAATTGAAAAAATCCGCCAAGCTGGATTCAACTTTCCCATTGCTTATACATCTTGGGTATAAAACCCTGTACACATAAACAAAAAGTAAGTTACTATACGAGTCTGCACAAAATTTCGTGATCTCAACTGGGATTGTCCCAAAGACAACTTCCCCACATCGTTCATCGACTAGAGAGTTGAGTCATGTTCCATGAAATTTACTCCTTTTCATCTTGTTCACGGGGTGGAAGCAATCTTACCTATTGAATTCCAAATTCCTACACTCCAATCAACCATCTAACTATTACCCGACACCCTGGAACTGGAGCAATGAATATTCTCGTCGGAGCAACTCAATGAAGAACTTCATGACTCATTCCAATAAAATGAAGCCATTAAAGTTTGCTCCAAAGAACACCGTGACCACCATGTTTACCCTCACACTTTCAATGAAGCCAATTTTGTCCTTGTTTTTAAAAATACAAAAAAGAATTGTGGACCCGACCCTACATAGTTAAACATTGCTTACCGAAGGGGGCATATGTATCGAGTGATCCTAAAGGATTTCTTCTAAATATCCCCGTCAGAGAGTTATATTTGAAGAGATTATTTCCATAACACTCAGTTTACCCCCAGGTGTTCTATGTCTCATATTAAATTTTCGACATTGCTAATACTCTTGTCATCTTCAATATTACACTCGAGTTTTTTTGTCATGTGTGCAGGATTATCATCAAGAAACACCCTCCCATCATACAACAACAATGCATGGATTTCAGCCACAAGTATATAATATTGACCTGACTTATAGGCAACATGTTCCCTTTATTTACATTGTATTTAAGTACTCCCAATGATAGCAATAGGGTCCTAATTCTTCACGATAGCACACCATCAATGTCATTATTGAGAAGAACATGTTTCCCCTGCGGGTGTGCGCACCATTACAACCCATTTATATTTTGACACTCGTGATGTCAAACTATCCCAAGTTCGAGGAATCTGATAACTCACCCAGTTTGTCAAGATAAAACCACATATAATCGTCTTTCATTTTTCTCATCTCATCCCTAAGATTTCCCAACACATTTTACGATTATGATTAACATATAACCTCTCATTCCCCCATGAGCAGTATACCATCTCCATTCCTTTTCCTTCTCATCAAGTCTCGAAGACAACAATGGAGCCCCTACCCTTTGAATACATCAATCCCATTTATTAATGTAGGAACATCCTAGATGGAATTTCATCATAGGAACCTTGTCGTTTGCACAAAACCATTTCATCTTCATCAAAATGATTCCCTGACCCACTCAAAACCACGGGAATTCCACCCTTATAATTTTTTGGTTCCCTAACCCACTGAAAACCATGGGAATCACATCCATAAATATTTATGTATAAATTGTTTCCCGATTCACCCAAAACCGTGGGAACCCCATTACCTTATTCTTTTGGAAGCACCCCTTGGTATCCCTTGATAAATGTACGTTAGTCCACCTAACCCCAACATTTTCTATTTTGTCATCCACCTTACATCATCTTTATTGTGTCTATGATAAATCCCTTATTTGTAGTCAGTTTCCTTACGTTACACCTTGCATCACCATTTGAAAAATATTATCGTCAGCCACTGACCTAGTTTACATCGATTAAGGGAAGTCATGAGCCCCGTGCTTACCAACCAATCTTATGTCAAGTCCGTCAGTGTCCCAATTAGTTACAAAATGATCTTGGTTCTTAAGATACAGCCCTTGTCTTATTAGGTTCTTGAGATCTCATCAACATTAGATCACTCCATTCAAGAGATTATGTAGTTACAAGTTGTACCTTAGGTTCCCTTCTCATCAATATAAGGGATCACCACGAACGAAGTAGGGAGAGTCATTGGTGCTCCCTAACTTAGTGGTATCCTTTATGCTCGACTCCAACAAGTCTATCATATCAGAAGGATTTGTACATTTCGATGGTAACAATGTTCACATTTATGATTCATGGTAGCATCAAATTTTATATAGTAAAGTTCTCCATCCAAACAAATTCATCATCATTTAGGTCCCTCGACCCAGTGGGGTCTTCGTGGTCATCAACAATTCCATTCTTTGGCACCAATAACATAATTTCTAGTATTCATTTACTAATACAAGGATATAATCCTCCTTCATCCTTGCAGCAAAAATATCGATAGCCATCCTCTTGGTATTCTCCCAACAAGTCTATCACATTAGGAGGATTTATACGTTCCGATGTTAACAATGTTCACATTTATGAATCATGGTAGCATCAAATTTGATATAGTGAAGTTCTCCATCCAAACAACTTCATCATCATTTAGGTCCCTCGACCCAGTGGGGTCTTCGTGGTCATCAACAATTCCATTCTTTGGCACCAATAGCATAATTTCTAGTATTCATTTACTAATACAAGGATAGAATCCTCCTTCATCCTTGCAGCAAAAATATCGATAGCCGTCCTCTTGGTCTTCTCTTATTGTAACTTTTAACAAATTTTCACAAGCATGGGTATGCCTGTCTCATTTGTATAAAAAACTATTCATTCTTTACAGCTTCAATGGTTATAAACAAGAACCTTCCCCCATGGATAGGTATTTTTATCTACAAGTGCTTGATAACTCTTTAGAACATGTAGATAAATAAATGAGAATGCATTCGACCCTACAATACCCTTTTAACTTGATACATCATGGGGTATTTGTTAACACTTGAATTACTCACACATGCGACATTTCAACAAATCTTGCATAAAGGAATCAACAACATACAACATACAGCTCACCGAAGATATCCTCATCAAATCCAAAAGATAAATTCAGTCTTGGAATGACAAAGACAACTGGTATGAAAAATCACACAATTACTTGCACTAAACTCCAGTGATACTAGCATGATTATCTGTTTAGTGATCTTCACGTACCCATGTGCCTTCTCTGTTAAAAGTTGCGTGACTATAAAAATGGTAGGAACACTTATTTCCATAGTGCATTCAAGGCTCATAACGGATCCTTTGGATCCAAGATTTGAACTCAACTTCTCACATGCTTGGGAGATTTCAATAGCCCCTTCCATGTACTTGAAGAATTGGTTCAATAGCAAGGGTGTTCGCATTTGGATTTAGATTTTTCTTGGACTCCATTTGGCCTATAAAAGGAATATATGGGAATGCATTATATAGGAGAAACATAGATTAAATTTATGTTGCAAGAATTGCATTGAGAGCTCACTTTTCAATCCACTTCTTACCTCAACTTGGCATGCAAAAGGTCCCTCACTTTCTTCCTCTAAGAAGCAAGCAGTTCACTATTGTATTTAGCTGGACTATTGGGAAATCAATATTTGGTTTGGCATACTCTTGTTATTTTCTTTTGGTTAGGGACTATCCCGTAAATTTTATGTTAGTTTTTGTTTTATTTCTTGTTTAGAGTTTGCTTTTTCCATTTGGAGATTGGGATGCTAACTTGCAATTCACAATACTAGGTCCTTGCTGCAACATCTAGAATTTCACATGGTAGGGAGGAATACTCACTCACCCTTGTGGCTATTTTTCCCTCAACGGAGTTCCAACCATAACCCCTATGCATTATAGGTAAGAAATAAATATTTCTTTGGAATCGAGTCATCACTCAGGTAAAGGTGCAATGGAAACATTTTGCACTTGAAGAATCCATTTGGAAAGTGGAACACAATATGAAGGAAGCATATACATTTTTTTCCAGACTCAAAATGAAAAATAAGAAACAATGAGGATGGTGTTATTGTTAAGGGGGGTGGTATGTAATACACTAGTATTTAATTTCCTCATTATTGTAAATATCTAGTTAAATATTAGCATGAAACTTTAGGCTTACTTATTATTGACCATGAATCATGATTTATATTGTAAATAACTTATTATTATTATTATTTATTTTCTTTAATGAATAAAATCAACACTCCACAAAAGAAAAAACACTGGGAAGGTTCCTACTAAATGAGGCACAATAATATAAAAAAAGGGAAAATAACTTTGGTTTGGATGTCAAGGAAATAATAATCTTTATTAAACAAAATGTGTGTTGGGGAAACCCCCCCAAAATAAATTAGGTAAGACTCTAAACATTTAGGAAGGAGTTTCCTTAGTTAAGATAAGTTAAAAGAACATCAAGAAGACCCTTTTGGGGAGATAAAATGAGAAATCAAGGAGGATAAGGGGGTTGTCTAGAGAAGAAAACAATGAAGGCTTAGACTGATATAAGAAGGGAAAAAATATGGATCAATAGAGCTTAACTTTGAACTAAGATGTAGACAAAAAAATCACAACACTATTTTCTTTGTGATGGGTAGCAGGAAGGCTACAAGCTTGCATGAAAGGTCCACTTAAGTTGCAAGTCTTAAGATCTCTTTATGTACATACTGAATAACAATGGGGTTTGTTGTATGGTACAGGTAGTGGGAGAGAAGCCAAATGCTAAAGAATGATAAAAGAGCACGAGAATCTTAATCTATTATATAAAACTTTCTATGTTCACATTGAGGAGCACTTGCTAGTGTTAGTGAACAAGTATTGTGAGTGGTATTGATTCTTAAAAGGCAGTTGGGTAAATCTTGTTGCAAACTAATTTGAGGATTGCTTGTAAAACCTAAGTACCAACCCAGTAATATCATGTTTGGCTCAGGGGTGTTTCTTGAATCAATAAAGATTTATTTTCTCAGGGTTTCCTAGGTTGGGAGGACCGTGGACCTACCCATTCTATGTCGCTAAAGTAAATTTTCAGATAAGCAACCCCGATTCCCGAATCTGTTTCTTTTATTTCACATATGTTATAATTTTTGTTGTTTTTATTCAATTTTAATTCTTCTACTACATGTCATAAAAGAAAGAGATTGGATGATTTTTCTCTAAATATTAATTATCAAGAAAAATATTAGAGATATTTAATTCACATATTGGTCATGCTTATGTCAATTGTTTAATATATAAAATATTAAATCGTAGTTATGAATGTTAATAATGACTCATCTAGTAACTTAGTTTAATTATTTTTTTATAACTAAAACTATTTTTTTTTTGGGTATTAAATACTTGATTGGCCAAAGCCATCAACCAATTTACAAGTATGTTGATGATTAAATTTCCTTCATTCCAAAACTACTCAATTTCCGAGATAATACAAATGGCAGCTCCTTTCTTATGGATTTTGATGCTTCAAGCTAGGTCCATCATTCAGACTTAGCATTCATGTAGGAAGTTGGCATCACTGATTAGCTTTAGAATCCGCCTTCTTATTCAATTCTCAAAGTATATGAAAAAAGGAAACATAATCAAATTCAGTCAAAATGAATTGAATCCTTTGCATAGTCCCATTCAAGGAAAAATTGCTGAAGTGTTTATCAGTATTTAGAACTTTAACTAGAATTTATGAATCTCCAAATATTTGTAGATCTTTATGTCCGGCTTCCTTCGCTAGTTGACAGAATTTTAAAATAACAAGTATTTCTGTTTGATTATTCATGCTTTTTCCTATGCCCCAACTGAAACTAGTTTCTAACATTGCTCCAAGATAATACAGCATACCACCAGCTCCAGCTATCCCCATATTTCCATTTGGATGCTCCATCGAAAAAAGCTGACACTTTATTTTTTCTTTGCCACCATTATGAAAATTCCTTTTTTTTCTGAAAGTCTCATTTGCCATTTTGGTTTTATAAAGGGCTTACCAAAATTCTTCTGTGGTTTTTCCTTCTGCAAAGAACCAATCCATTGATATTCAACTATTGAGGGGTCAATTTTAATTTTATTTCCCGCTTCTTCTAGTAGCATAGCCTTTTCTTTTGTTGCTACAATTTCTGGCTTCGTGAATCTGTTATTAAAAATTAAATCATTTCATCCAATCCAGATTCCACCATAGGAATTTTGGAATAGCTTGCCAAATTTTACTCTATCCAGGATTGATTGAATCGTTTCTTTGATATCTGGAACTCCAATTTAAAATTGAATTTACAGTTTCAATTTTCATAGGGGCAGACACCGGTAAACCTTTAAGATTCAACACCCATGCCTGATGAGTGAAGACACAATCTATAAGAAAATGATCAGATGTCTCTGCAGCATGATGACAAAAACAACATCTATACGGGCCGTAGAAACCTCTCTTTTCCAAGTTTTCACCTGTCAACGCCTTCTTGTGCATTGCCACCCACATGAAAAAATTGACCTTAGGAACACGTGGAGAGTTCCAAACAAATTTCCAAACTTGAGCTGGGTGCGTTGATGGAAGATTGTTTTGAGCTGAGAGCAATGATGGCAGTTTGTTTTGGAGAGCAGAATATCCTTGCGATGCTGAATATTTACCAGATTTTCCCCATCCCCAATGGTCCTTGATTGAATGATGAATTGGATCTTTTGCTATCACCTCTGTCAGCAACAACGTTTTTTGAGATTTGAGCCATTTTAACGATTCAAAATGACAATCTACCCAGTTTCCTTTGTTGTTCCATTTTGAAATATCGACTAATCGTAATAGCCCTTTGTTAACAAGCCAAAGCTTGATCTCTGTGAGAGAGGAATTGGTTGATAATGGAGCATGTCCTTGTACATTGTCTTCCCACAAAATATTTTTCCTTCCATTTCCAGGAATACGATATAAATGCTTTTGGAAGATTTCCCATCCTCTTCGACATAAATTCCAAGTTAAAGATCCTTTGGGAATGTTTATTGCCTAAAGGTTTCTCAAATTTCCTCCAAAGATGTATTTTTTCCATAATACTTAACTAACCGGATGTTTACGATCGGAGAAAAGTTGCCACAAAATTTTTCCTCCCATAGCAAGACTTGTCAAACCTGGATCTCTGGTTCACAGGCCAACTTCTAACACAGGTCTTTTGACTATGTCCCAGTTAACTAAATACAGTCTGTTCTGATTTCCTTTTCCACCACTCTAGAGGAAATCTCGTATAAGTTTGGAAATCTGATCCATAATTGCTTTTGGATCTAGGAGAAGAGAAGATTGATATATTGGAAGAGATTCCAAAATTAACTTGATCATTATAAGCTTCCCTGCATTCATGAGCCATTGTCCACCCCAAGAAGTAATTTTTTTATTTTATCTTACTAATTACTTCTAGCCAAAGATAAGGTTTGTTTTGACTTAAGGTTAAATGGAGACCAAGATATTTGATCTGATCCCAAATGCCATATCCATAAAATTCTAAAATATTTTCTATATTCAAGACAATTGAATGATCAATGTTCCAACCATACACTGCACTCTTTCTATTGTTAATCAGAGCGCCTGAAATGAGACAAATTTTTTGCAGAATTCCTTTAAAATCTCTTTCCATCCTAAGCGAGGCCCCTCCCAAGAGGAGAGAATCATCCACAAATAGAGCATGATTGACAGAGTCTACCCCTCTTGTAGATTTAATGCCCAGAATAATCCTTGCTTCTTTTTCTGCGGATAATTTTATACTCGGAGATTCAACCATTAGAACATACAGGAACGGCGAGAGAGGGCAGCCCTGACGAAGACCCCTAGTTGCTTGAAAAAAAATGTTGATCTTCCATTTATTAAAGGATTTATCCAAGGTTTATCTGTACAATATTTTATCAAATTACAAATGTTGAGCTAAACCCAAACGAGCAAAGGAATTTATAAAGGAAGGACAACCTTACCCTGTCAAAAGCCGCTTTCCATATCAAGTTTGATTAGCATGCATTTCTCCTGTCTTTGAAATCTTGATTGCATGGCTTCCTGAACTTGGATCACATTATCCAAGATGTGTCTCCTTTTGACAAACCCGCCTTGAAGTGGGGAAATCAACTTTCCTAGCAAAGGATTGATCCTATTAGCTAAAAGTTTAGAAAGGATTTTATAAGAAGCATTGCAAAGAGATATTGGCCGAAATATTTCAAAAGTTGTCGTATTAACTTATTTAGGGATTAATGCAAGGAAAGTGGAATTAGTGCATCCACCAATTTTAGCTTTTAATTGAAAGGCTTTGATCATCCTCAAGATATCTTTCTTGATTACTGTCCAACACACTCTATAAAATTGAAAAGAGAATTTATCTGGTCCTGGGGCTTTATCCGACTCCATTGACCAAATAACATCAATGATCTCCTCTTCCATAGATGGCTCCATGAGTTCTCCATTTGTCTCCTTACTGACCAAAGAGGGAATATTAGATAAAAATTTTGAGTTTACATCATTCTCTTTTAATCCAGTTTCACTAAACAAACCTTGGAAGTGTGTTTCAGTCGCTTGCATTATCTGAGTTTGTCCTTCAAAAATTTTCCTATTTAAGGAAGAAATTTCGGAGATGTGATTGTGAGAGAGTCTTGCTCTATAATTCTTGTGAAAGAAGGAAGTATTTTTGTCTCCTGCTTGTAACCAGATGCTGCGATATTTCAATCTCCAGTATTCTTCTTCCTTTCTAAATGCGCAAAAGGCGTTGAGCTGAGCTTGCTATTCTTCTTCCAATTTAGCTTTTTCTTATTCCCGCTTCATCCATTTCCAATTAGATCTCCTCTAAAAATTTTAACGCCTCTATTCTATCACTGGATGGAGACTTTAAAGTTTGTTTAACCCATTCCTAAAGAGCAAGTTTAGTGAATTTAAATTTTTGTTCCCATACAAAATTTGGCGATCTTGTTACTGGCCGAGACCAAGACTATGAGACTATATTCATAAAACCTTCACGATCTATCCAGAGTGGGATGAACCTGAAAGGAATGGGCCCAAGGTCTTCTTCCTCTTCAAATTGTAGCAGAATAGGTTTATGATCTGAAGTTAATTTCGGTAGAATGCTAGAAGAAATATTTTTTTTCTAAAAAGGAGCTCTGAACCAAGGAGCGGTCCAGTTTTGCTGAAATATTGGTTGCTCCTGATCTGTTATTGGTCCATGTGAATATGCCTTTCTTTGGCTTAAAGTCAATCAAATTGCATAATTGGATAAAAATCTCCACTGTTTTTAACATTGTGTCCCTCCCACATACTCCTCTGTTTTTATCCTTTGGATCCAGTGTGATGTTGAGATCGCCAACCACAATCATATTGGATGGTACATTTGCATCCACATAATCTGCAAGAGACTTCCAACATTCATTTTTCTCTTGAAAATTAACAGGAACATATAGATTAAAAACAGACAAAGAAGTCTTACTTACAGGGTGCCAGATTTCAGTTTATATCCAATGCTGAGTTTTGCAAAGAAAACGTATCCTCTGCTCACAATGTTGCAAGTCCACCAGATGAACCCCTTGCGCTCACTACGACCCCTGCATTCTTCTTCCATTTCATTTTACTTAATGAGAGGATATTTTTTCATCAACCTTTGTCTCTTGGAGGAAAAGGACATTGGGTGAAGCCATTTTTATGATATCTTTTACAACTTCAGCTTTCAAAGGATTTCCCAGTCCCTTGAAATTCCAAGAGATGATATGCATTACTTAATTATGACAGAAGGTTGAGGGCATCCCTTTACAATTCTAGCCCGAGTATTCCTGCCAATAGACATCTCTATTGTGGCTTGACGTCCCTACATATTCAAGTGTTCATCTTCTTTCTCTCGAACCTTCTTGAGATATTTTCACCCTTTTTTAGAGTACCTCTCTAGAGATTCTTCTTCAGAGGATTCCAAATTATCCATGGGTTTCTTTTTTTCCATTTCTGCATATGTAGGGGAGGATCCACCAGCAGGTGAACCAAGATCTTGAGCAACTGGAATTTATTCCCTTATCAGTCCTTGATATTGTCGAACTTCCCCCTCCTGGAACATTGGAGCATGTTCTTCTGGATTGATCAACATTGCAAATTTGTTTTGAGATATGGTTTCCTTCGTAGCTGTCTCATTTTCATTCTGCTTCTGTCCGGCAGGATTGCTGCCCGACCCCATTTCTCCTCTTTTTCCTTTTGATCTATTGAACTGCTTTTCTGTACTGGTTTTTTGGGATTTAGTCCATTGTTCTCCCTTCTCCTTGTCACCTTCCTCTTCTGCTTTCTTCTTACACGGTCTAGCAAAATGACCATATCCAAGACAATGCCTGCATTAGAATGGAAATTTCTCATAATCGAGCTCCTACACATGTGACCAGTCTGCTACTGTCAACTTAATTGATTCAGGAAGACCTACCTCCAGATCGACCTCTACACATATTCTAGCACAAGAGTATTAGTATCTTCTTTTAGCCCTGTCTATGTACTTCCCCAATTTGTTTCCTATGGCTTCTAAAGACTCTGGGTTCCAACAATGAAGAGGAAGATGTGGAAGTCTAACCCAAACAGGCATTGACGAGGGCACATCTTGATACAGATCAAAATCTGGTGCCCACTTATTCAGGTACAACCCTTGAGGGCCCATGAAGTATGGACCATTTCATAAAATTAGATCTCTATCTTCTGAATTATCAAACAAGAATACATAGTATCCCTTACCTACCAAATGAATATGTATGTCTGCCGAGATAAGGGGATTCCAATTCCTTTGAACCCATCCATCAATTTCCTTGGGGGATGTCCAGAGACCTATAAACTGACTAATAAGGCCCCGATCTGCAATATTCATAGCTGTCTGTCAAGGGTGTTCTGCAGGTAAATCCACCAAAGGTATATTGTCTATTTTCTTGACAAACTTTTGCTGATTCATACTAAGTTTCCTCTTGCTACTTGCTGCCACTAATCTCCTGAAAGCATCAAGCTTAGGGGGAGTTGAAGGATCCCCTCCTACTGCCATGACTCTCATATTTCTACTCAAACTCAGGTTCTTGAAAAATGCACACCCAGTCTTAGCCGATGCTGAACCAGGGTAAAACTATGCAAGAAGCTCTACAACTCCTGTTCGAGAACCATATCAACCTGCAAAAAGGAAAATCTCCATGCTTGATGATCAATCCTCCAAAGTAAAAAATCCCACAAAAACTAGCTCGCGCTCTCCTCCAAAATCCAAAAACCTGCAAAAATTAGCTCGCGCTCTCCAGTTCCAACTTAGTTTAATTATTTAAAGATGCATATACTAGTAAATAAAAAACAAGAAAAGAATTATGAAAATATCAAAGCTTGTTAATATTGCCACTAGGTCTGAAAACCCCCACAATAAATGAAATAGGCACAAAATTAACATAAAATCCTATTGAAACACATTAGTATACTTTAGACAAATGTTATTCCAATAAGAATCTCTCATTCAAACTTAAGAGTATCCATAAATCAAATTGCGCAAAGCAAAAAATGTGACACTATATACATCTACTTAGAGAACCGTAAAAATTAAGGTTTATGAAATAAATCAATTAGGAAAGAAATCACATGATCTACCGATACACAATAGGCATTACGATGTCATGAACGGTAAGTAAACTAGAACAACAATGATTCTATTTGGAACAATAATTTCCATTAGTTATAGAGTAATTTCAAAGGGAAATATCTTTAAAATAATTTTTTTTAGAGTAACCATGATATATAAAATCACACAGATCATTTAAGTTAAAATTACAGAATTGTCAACCAAAAGGTTATCATAAATCCCATTAAGAAGTGGCAACACTAGGAAATACGAGATCTATACATCTTCCTTCTTTTAGAAATCACGTATAATAATATTTAGTATCGTAAACAATTCGTATAACATATCCTTGGTGATAGGGAGTTAGACTAATGTGATGTAATGAATTTGAGAAATGTAATGAAATATATACGCCTTCTCCTTTGAGGCTTCCATATGTAACTCAAGGATGTCTGGTCAAGCTACATCCTTTTATTTTTTATTTTTATTTTGATGTAAATACAAGTACCCGTTTATGTTAAAAACAATATAGGGAGTTAAAATAAACAAGAACTTGAAATACAGAAACACCATATCTGCTCAGCTCAGTTACTCACCTAGAATCCTAAAATGGGTGAAACAATCAATTTATCAATGTCAATAAACAATAAAGAGCGCAAAGAACAAGTGATAGTAAATATTCATGATAAATATTAAACTTACGAATCACCAAACTGGGGCCAATATAAAAAACATAACATCAGGTTGAATTAACAAAATGAGGCACCAACCACCTAGTCATAAATGGTAATTAAAAAATAACAACAATGATTCTATTTGGAACAATAGTTTCCATATGTTATAGAGTATTTCTGAAGGGAAATGTATTCAAAAGAAAATAATTTAAAGTAACCATGATATATAAAATCATACAAAATCATTAAATCGGGGCTAGAATCACAATCATAACACGGGGTTGAATTAACAAAATGAGGTACCAACCACCCAATACTCCTTGGGAACTACGGTAACCTAATCTACAAAAAACAAGTAACCAAATAGTTGAAATCGTGAGGCAAGAATAAAAATACAAAATTGATTGAAACATAATCAATTTATATTTGGGAGAACTTACCTCACAATTAGGAACACACAATGACAATTGATTACATGTAAGAAGATAATTACACAAGTTAAATCAAATCCTCACAACTCATAACATTCCAGTTAAATGAACTTAGTGGAAGGAAAAATAAAACTACTTTTTTTTTACTAAGCTTACTCCAACAATGGAAGAGTTGTTTGAAACGTAACAAATCACGACTGAATGTTGTGTACCCATGTAATCCTTAATCAAGGTTGAAATAACCATCCTCAATTTCCCAACTTGTAAAACTACCCTATATAAAGAATATGTATGTGACAAGAAGTCACACAATTAAACCCAAATCTAACATTGATCTAAAACACATTAAAAGTACTCAAATTGTGGGCGAAATGAACATATAATCATCATAGTAAAGGGAGGATTGACTCCATACAATACCTAGCAACCGATCCTATGATAAACTCTGAATTCCCTGAGAAATTTGAGTTGAAAACTCCATGTGTAGGCTAATGGATCTCGTTCACTTAGGGGTATTTCCATTAGCGTAAGAGAACAACCGAGGGAAAAACCCCTCCTTCGAAACTAGAATGAATAGAATCCCTTCAAGCATTGAAATACTAGGGTCAAAATAATTCTCAAACAACCCAGGTCAATATTGTAGACTCACAAGGGAGTCCATCTTTACACCTATTGAAAGGAGCACTACTTGACAGTTAAAAGTGAATAATTTGGAAGGAAGCTTGAGATCCATGGTGAGTTAAGAGCTTGATCTCTTGTAATAAGTAAATGTAACGTAGTACTATCCATTAAATCTCTAGACTTATCACACATGTAATTCCAACTCCTATACCCTTATCTCATTTAATTGCCATCGTAATGGAATACATGTGTAACGATGCTCGTGTTATTTGGTGAATGTGGTAGGTCACAACCGTTGATGTATATGTAACTTCGGAATGTATTCACTTGTATATTTCATGTATTGTACCCCGATGTTTATTCCAGGAAGTATCTGTAATGTAATTGAGCCATGTCATGCCTCGATGTTCCTATCTAGAGGTTCTATAATGTAAACAAATCATGTCAAGTCATTGTGGGTAACCCTCCTATTGATCAAGGGTTAAAGTTCTCGCAGTTTCGGGGCACTAGGGTTATTAGACTCTCCTAGAGAAGTCGGCCCTAGTAGGTTATTGTCAAGTTGGGAATTAGTATAAATAGAGAGTGAGCCTCTCTATTTATCACACACTCATTCACACTCAGTTGTAGCGCATAGCTTAGGAAGAAGAAGACACTGGGGCTAGGAAGAAAGAGGCTATTGCTGTCAGGAGATCATCTTACTGTTTTGGGGTTTACTTTTGGTGCTGATTCTATCTCTGAGGAAGTTGTGGGGTTTTCTCCACTTATGGTTTCCCCGAGGAAAAACATTGTGTTCATTGTCTCTTGTGTTTGATTGATGTACTTGTTAATCTCTCAGTTAAAGATCCTAACATAATGCTAGCTTGAATGATAAAATTCTAACATGGTATTAGAGCTAACCTGAGAAGAAGAGATTGTGCAACTGCGGGAACTAGGGCTTCCTACTTTGTGTATCTCTCTCCATATATTTTCAGCAAAAGAAGGTTGGATAAACTCTTCTCCCTAGGGTGCATCTTTCTATCAAAGCATAATCCAATTCTGAGCTTTTTCAGTTTTGGACCCGACACTGCTGCCAGAAATTAGGGCTTTCCATAGAAGTGGAATTTTTCAGTGAGCCCAGGCCTGGATTGATCTCCTCCACAAAATCGAAGCTTAGAGATCAAGATCAAAGCATTTGGTTGGACAGAACTCTGGAAAAGCCAAACCCTAATCTGCTCCTAAACCAGCACTGCAGAATTTCAGCTCCAAATCCAGACCTGGTAATATCTAAATCTTTTGTATTTCCATTTGAGGTTCTCAGTTAAGATGTCTCATCATACCAAGCTTGATGAAAAGCTTGAGGGAGCTGATAGCTTTCAAGCCTGGAAGTATAGGATCTCCCTGGTCTTGGAAGAAAATGAGTTGGACTCCTATATCAATGAGGAGGTTCCAGTTCCAGAGGGAGATGAGGCTAAGGTCTTACACAAGAAGAAGAAGTCTTACCACTCGTGTCCTCCCTAAAGACACCTAAAGCTATGTTTGATGCCCTAACCAAACTATTTGAAGGAAAGAACATAAACAGGAAGATGACTTTGAGGAATCAGTTGAAGAATGTGAAGATTCAAAATGCAGAGACCATACAGTCTTACTTCACAAGGGTCTCCCAGATCAAGGAACAACTGGAAGCAGTAGATGAAGAAGTGGAGAATGCAAAGATTGTGATGACCACCTTGAATGGTCTCCCTAGATCATGGGACTCCTTTATTCAAGGGATCTGTGCCAGAAAGAAGTTAGTCAAGTTCAGTAGACTATGGGAAGAATGCTCTCAAGAAGAAGCTCGGATAGCAGCTCAAGAAGAAAAGATGGGAAGTGAAGATCAAGCTCTCACAGTTCACTCCAAGAAAAGAAAAAGAAGTTCTCATCACTCTAGAGGTAAGCACTTCCATAAAAATAACACTAGAAAATATTTGTCTAGAAGTAGATGTTATACATGTGATGAAGTAGGACACTTTGCAAAAGATTGTCCTAAAAGACAAAATAAGAAAAAGGGAAACAAGAGAAGACATCATGCTCATGATGCAGAGGATGATGAACCTTCCTCAAAGAGAACCAGATATGAATGTGAAGACTCTTCAAGTGATGAAGAATATGTCTTGATTTCTTCTCTCACGGGAAACATCACACATGGAAGCAATGATTGGCTTATAGACAATGGGGCTTCTAAACATATGACACGATTCAAAGAATCCTTTGTAAAAATTTCAGAACATGAATCACCTCACAAGGTGAAACTTGGATATGACTACCAGTATCCAATAAAACGTAGTGGGGGATCCTCCTATAAGCTAGAACCTGGAAAGTCTATGAAGATGCAAGATGTATTGTTTGTACTAGGACTAAAGAAGAACCTCCTCTCCATATCTGCATTAGATGCAAAAGGCTTAAGAGTTTCATTTATAGATGGCCAAGTTATCATGTGGCCAAAGGGAAAGACTATTAATGATGCAGTAGTGATTGGGGAACAAGAGGGAGGTCTATACAAGTTGAAGGGCCATCCAGAACAAGCTTTGGTACATGACACAATAGAACCAAATGAACTTTGGCATAGAAGGCTTGCACATGTGCATTACAGAGCACTACCACTTGCAAGCAAAGTTGTTGAAGGTCTTCTAGAAATTCAAGCAAAACATGATGGAGTTTGCAAAGGATGTGTGAAAGGAAAGAATACAAAGAAGACAATTCCAAGAAGCGAGAGCTAGGAAAAATGAATCTTGGAAATCATTCACTCCGATGTGTGCAGTTCAATGTCATCAAGTTCATTAAGCAGGTATGTATACTATGTTTCTTTCATTGATGACTTTTTTAGGAAGACATGGATTTACTTCATGAAGAACAAAGATGAAGTATTCAGCAAGTTCAAGGAATTCAAAGCCTTGATCGAGAACCACATTGAAAAGAAGATCAATACCTTTCGATCAGATAATGGTAGAGAATTCGCATCAAATGAATTCAAAGAGTTATGCAGAGACTCAGGGATTAAGAGGGAGTTGTCCACTCCATATAAGCCACAACATAATGGGATTGCAGAAAGGAAGAATAGAACTATCATGGAAGCTGCAAGAGCAATGCTTCATGTTCAATATATTCCTATGCATCTATGGGAAGAAGCTGCCAGAACAACGGTGTATGTACAGAAGCGTACTCCACATAGATTACTCGCAAACAAGACACCTGAAGAAGTCTTTTCCGGCAAGAAACCAGAAGTCAGCCATCTCAAAATATTCAACTGTCCAGTGTACATACACATTCCAAAAGAGAAGAGGACAAAATTAGATCCTTCAGGAAAGAAGGGTATATTTGTGGGATACTTTGAAAGCTCGAAGGCTTACAAAATATACTTCCTAGGGTTCAAGAAAATTGACATCAGCAGGGATGTAACATTTGATGAAGACTCAGCTTACAACAAATCCAAAAAGAGGCTTGTTGAAGAACTTGAAGAAACAGAAGCACCCATAATTCATGATACAACCATGAAAGAAGAATATCAAGAAGAAGATTGAGAATTTGAAGAACCTCAAGAACATGTAGATCCACCTCAGGAGAAGAATCCTCATAAGAGGAAACTTGCTTGGGTACGAGAAGCTATCCAAGGTGCGGAAAGATATGGGGCTCCAGAAGAGAATCACAGAGAAAGAAAGAGAACCAGGTCCTGCTCTGGTTATGTAGCCTTATTGTGTAATTTCATCAATAAAGAACCTTCCAATTATGAAGAAGCGACATAACAGAAAGAATGGAAGGATGCTATTATTGAAGAGTATCAATCGATCATGAAGAATGATGTTTGGGATGTTTTTCCAAGACCAGAAGGGAAGTCTGTTGTAACTTCCAAATGGATCTACAAGATCAAGCATGCTGCAGACGGTAGCATAGAAAAATATAAAGAAAGATTTGTTGCTTGTGGTTTCTCCCAGAAAGAAGGAATAGATTATGAAGAAACTTTTTCACCTGTAGCCAGATACACTTCCATCAGATCAATACTTGCTCTGGCTGCAGTGATGAAATGGATGATACACCAGATGGATTTCAAGACTGCTTTATTGAATGGTGTAGTGGAAGAGGAAGTGTATGTGGAGCAGCCACTCGGTTTTGAGACACATGATAGGGAGTCTCATGTTTGTAGATTGAAGAAAGCCATGTACGGTTTGAAACATGCACCCATGACATGGTACGGTAGAATTGACAGCTTTCTATCCAGTTTGGGCTTTACCAAGAGTAAAGCAGATTCCAACCTTTAATACAAGGTTGAGGATGGCAACCTAGTGATGCTCCTATTGTATGTAGATGATCTGTTTGTAAAAGGTATGGATGGGTTGATTGCTGATACGAAGAGGAAGCTTGCTATCAAGTTTGAAATGAAGGACTTGGGTATGATGCGTTATTTTCTAGGCATGGAGGTGTGGCAGAATGCAGATGGAATTTCCCTGGGAAAAGGGAAATATACAGTAGAGATTTTGAAGAGATTCGGGATAATGGACTGCAAGGCCATGACCACACCTATGGCATCGAACCTGAAGCTATTGAGTAATGCTTCATCAGAAGCAGTTGATGCCACGGTGTATCGTCAGATGATTGGGTCCTTGATGTACATGATGAACATGAGACCAAATATTTCCTTTGCGATGAACACCTTGAGCCAGTTCCTGACAGATCCGAGACATGTCCACTTGATTGCTGCAAAGAATATTCTGAGGTACCTGAAGGGTACAGTTGACTATGGGCTCAAGTATGAGGCAAGTTAGAAGATTAACCTGGAGGGTTATGTTGATTCAGATTGGGCAAGCATTGCCATCGATAGGAAGAGCACTTTAGGGTGTTGCTTCAGTATGGGATCAGGTGTGATCTCTTGGTTTAGCAGGAAGCAATCCTGTGTGGCACTGAGTATAGCTGAATCAGAGTATGTTGCAGCTTGTTCAACTAGTTGTGAGGCAGTATGGCTAAGGAAGCTACTGTTTGATTTATTTGATCTCTAGTTGGATGCTACTTGTATATATTGCGACAACCAGAGTTGTGTGAAGTTGTCAGAGAACCCAGTGTTCCATGACAAGTCGAAGCATATCGAGATCAAGTATCACTATATCAGGGATATGGTGTAGAGAGGAGTAGTGAAGCTCCAGTATGTTGCGACGGATGAATAGATAGCTGATGTGTTAACGAAGCCATTAGCCAAAGTGAAGTTTGAGTACTTCAGGGAGAAGTTTGGTGTTCTCCAGATCGAGATTTCCCCCAAGGGGAAGTGATGAGTCCGTGAGCCATTCTGACATGGTAAGAGGATTGGTTCCTTCCATGGTCAGATGTAATGGGTGAGCCAATCTGTCATGGTGAGAGGATTGGTTCCTTCCATGTCAGATATGAGTGCTGAGCCATTCTGATGTGACTGTAGGATTGGTTCCTACATGATCATATGTAAGGGCTATTTCCATTCTTTAAATGGAGGTACCTGGTCAGTTACCAGGAATACTCAGTCTAGGACTGAGGGCCATTCTGATATGACTATGAGACGTAGTCTCACATGATCAGATATAAGTGCAGGGCCATTCTGATGTGATTGAGGGATATGTTCCCACTTGATTAGATATAAGGGCTGTTGCCATTCTGTCATGGTGAGAGGATTGGTTCCTTCTATGTCAGATGTGAGTGCTAAGCCATTTTGATATGACTATAGGATTGGTTCCTACATGATTAGATATAAGGGCTATTTCCATTCTCTGAATGGAGGCACCTGGTCAATTACCAGGAACGCTCAGTCTAGGACTGAGTTCCTTTCTGACGAGTCAAGGTCAGATGTAAGTGTTGTGCCTTTCCATAGATGATAGTAGCTGTGTACTGTCATGTTGGCGGATGTGAGTGCTGTGCCTTTATGATGAGTCAAGGTCAGATGTGAGTGCTGTGCCTTTATGATGAGTCAAGGTTAGATGTGAGTGCTATGCTTTTCTGACGAGTCAAGGTCAGATGTGAGTGCTGAGCCTTTTCACAGATGATAGTAGTTGAGTACTGTCATGCTGGAGAATGTAAGGGCTATGCATTTCTGACATGATGTTGGATGTTTTCCTCTCATGATCAGATGTGAGTGCTAGTCATTCTGACTTAGGGTCAGATATAAGGGCTAAAGAAGAACTACAAGGAGGCTAGGCCTACAACCACCATGAAAAAGGGCTAGATCTGTAGAACTTCCTGTGACGAGAAGAATCATGAGATAGCACCTATGATGATGTCTCCAAGATGATCCAGATCCAACAGTGATGATCCAGATCCAGTGATGATGTCCCCATGATGATCCAAATCGAGTGGTGATCCAGATCTAGTGATGATGATCCAGATCGAGTGATGATCCAGATCCAGTGATGATGATACAGATCGAGTGATGATCCAGATTCAATATGAAGATGTAGATGGCGAGATGATCCAGAGAAGAACACCAGTGATGAAAAATTGTGTTGAGAGAATACCTTCCTAGTTAAGAGGGAGTGTCGATATATATGTAACTTCAAAATGTATTCACTTGTATATTTCATGTATTGTACCCTGATGTTTATTCCGGGAAGTGTCTGTAATGTAATTGAGTCATGTCATGCCCTGAGGTTCCTATCGAGAGGTTCTATAATGTAAACAAGTCATGTCAAGTAATTGTGGGTAACCCTCCTATTGATCAATGGTTAAAGTCCCTGCAGTTCCGGGGCACTAGGGTTATTAGACTCTCCTAGAGAAGTCAGCCCTAGCAAGTTATTGTCAAGTCAGGAATTAGTATAAATAGAGAGTGAGCCTCTCTATTTATCACACACTCACTCACACTCAGTTGTAGTGTATAGCTGAGGAAGAAGAAAACATTGGGGCTAGGAAGAAAGAGGCTACTGCTGTCGGGAGATCATCTTACTGTTTTGGGGTTTTACTTTTGGTGCTGATTCTATCTCTGAGGAATTTGTGGGGTTTTCTCCATTTATGGTTTCCACGAGGAAAAACATTGTGTTCATTGTCTCTTGTGTTTGATTGCTATACTTGTTATTCTCTCAGTTAAAGATCCTAACATAATGCTAGCTTGAATGATAAAATTCTAACAACAACGATTGATATTTTAATACGATCAATATATAAACACAAATTTAACATCCACCACTACATACATAGCCACTCGTTGATCGATGTTCCTATTTAATCATATCTAGAAGCAAAGAAACACCACCTGGTAATTTAAACTTGAGTTAGGATCAATATAAGTGGTTAGATCGATACTAATAGGACACAATATATGTGACTACAATGGTATAAGAAAATAGACAATTAAAGTTGAATTCCAACCCATAAACCTTGTAATCTAAAGTTTTCAAGAGTATATATATAAACAACGAAAACGTTACGAAATGAACTAGGAGTTTTAATAATTCATTAATTCAAAATCCAAACAAGGAGGGATGCTAAGCAGCAAGTCCCCGCCCTAAGTATTTCAGGGATTGTGTAGTTGTTTAAAGAGATGTTTGGTCATGTCCAGTGGCTACCCAATGGATGGATTATAGGTTTGTAGTTTTTCCAGTTGGAGTAACTTCGAATACAATCCCAGCGCCACAGGAAATTCCATGTGACCATTTAACACAGGTTCAAGGAATGAGTGAGATGCCTCTTAGTTAGAAAGCCTGGGATAATATGATTGATAAAATCATCCGAAGCCTCCTCCAGACTTGGGTGTTAAGATCCTTTCCATTCGATAGGGTGCAAAGCATGATCCTTCACACGTTCGTTACACTTTGCTAAGCAGGTCGTTCCAAATCTTGTTGATCCATTCGAAGTTGAATTAATAACATTGAACTCTGTGGTTATTTGCAACAAGGCTTAGATGCAGTTAAGTTTTCCTTTCCTACATAACTCTTGCTTCTAGCATATAAAAAATGGAAGGGAAGTAACAATAACAAATACAGATGTTGGCTTTCAATATGAAAAGGATGTTGTTGGGTTTCTATCTATCTAGAAACAATTGGGTTTTAGTAGCTGTTAGCATACTTTTCCTTCACCGACACGAGCCTATCCAGCCTGATCTCAACTCGTTGTTATTGACCCGAGCCTATCCATCCTATCCAGCATGATCTCAACTCGTTGTTATTAGTAGACCAAAGTAGGGAATTATCAATTATACGAAGTTCAAGAATTAGTATTACAGAAAGACATAGATCTTGTTATGTGGAGTAAAGGTCATCAAAATCAAATTACCAAACCGCCATAATTATTTTGTACTCTGATCATTGTTCATTACCACATATTTTAGTTATAGTTAATGCAACACATAGATAGTGGAGGTTAAGTATATCTTCACAGTGCTCCAAGCTCACAAATATGCCCTAAAAAAATGATTATGCTAAGATTGCTTTACTCATATTTTAAGCCGAATTTGTTGTGAATACATTATAGCACCAACATTTTAATAACTCATCATTGCAAGTTGTTCGCTACATCAAAGTGGAAAATGGTTGCACAATCTGCTAGATTACAAAAAGACATGTGGAGGCACGTTATTCAGGGTAGTTAGGGAAGATTCCCAAGCTCAATTTTCCTCATTTCCAAATAAGATATATCTCCAACAACTAGATCTTTGAACATATTTGTCACATCAAAAGATAATGGATATTAATTACACCAAATTCAAGATCATCCAATCTCGCTACCACTATAACCCTAGGTGCATCCACAGGGCCCGAACCATGGTGCGCTAGCAAGTTTGGGGGGATTCAAACATGAGACCTTCCATTTAAAATATTTCAACTTTACCACTTTCTATGCCCTCGATGGGCATAAGATCGTGCTATTACTTATGTTACCTTTCAAGCTTCATTGCAGAGATCCTTGTGGATTGACAAGTGTCCATGTTCGACATCAAAGCAGATTTGAAAACGTGGTGGTCATGGTATGCATGGGAACAAATAAAATAAATATTTTTTAATCCTCCATTCCCATAAAGCACCATAACAATCTAGATCACGTTGACATGGGATGCCTTAATATGGTTGTCTAAATATTGCAAGAAGCCCACCACAATTTTGAAGGATTAACGTGCCAACACAATGGAGCAATATTTTTAATATAGATTTTATTTGTAGTTATTCACTTCCTAGAAATCACATGAAATCTTGGTTTTACAAAAGAGTGTGACCATATCGGCATTAAAAACTCAATATACGAAGGATAGATAGCGATATCAAATCACATCTTTACCAAATCACCAGTTCAAGCACATTAATCAGGCAGTTGAGAAAAGGGAGTAGTAAAGGTTTCTTTTACAAATTGTTCCTTTAGGTTTACTTTTGTTTTTACATTATGTTTCTAGTTAAAGTTTTTATCTGATATCTCTAATAATTATTCATTTCTTTTTGCAGAAGAAAACAAACATTCAAAAGTAAGGAGATATTGGTGAGTTCGATGAGAAAAAAATGCAACACAGATTTTGGAAGCAAGATTCATGAGGAAAGCTAAAAGTCGAGGAAGATCGTCGATTCTTGATATACAATGGTTTTGGATAGTTGCATCTATTTAACATTATATCCCTTCAGATTTGTTGAAAATATTAATTAATCACAGATCCGTATCAGATCTCAGCTGACTCTATCAGAGTCTGTATCAGTTTAGTTTCTGTCGGACAGTCTGACAAGATGAAGAGTTCACGTATCTCATATATAAACCAATCGAATTAAATTCCTGAAGCTAAGTTTTTAGGTAGAGAGTTATTACAATATTTAATGCTAAGTCAGTAGATTCACAGAGAAGCAATTTTAGTTTTCCTATATATAGAAGAAGAAGATTGTAAATCAGTAGCAAGGAGTGAGGAGAGAATTTTGAGAGAATGTGTCGAAACTCAAGCTTCTGCGTGTTTGAAAGTGTCGAGAGAAAAAGATTTGAAAAAGGTTAAGTAAAAGACACAAAGAATCCATAAGCATTTCACTGAGTAAAAGTTTGTTTTTAAGACAGAGTGGTCGACTCAAGTCTTCCTGAATGTTTGGTTATACAATTTTGTAATCCTATCGAATTATTGTTGTGTCAAGTTTTACTCCATGTTACCGGTTGGTGAAAAATATTTGTAATTTCTTATGTATTTAGGCTAAGAAATATCCTTTGTAAAATTCGACTAAAAGTAAAACGGTCGAGTAAGTCGGTTAAAGTAAGAAGTAACACGGTTGAGTAAGTTGGTTGAAGTAAACCAGTCGAAGTCAAGTAAGTCGGTAAAATCGACAAGTAAGAACTTGTCGAGGTAAAAAGAGTCGGATCGAAAATTCTGACCAAATTTAGTCTTTAAAAAAAAACCCGTCAAAATCTTTTGGTAAGTTCAAATTTTAACTTTTCTAGTCGGAGTTAGACAAGTTTTACCCGACTAGTAAAAAGAGGTTGAAGTCTCGACGTGAAAATTTTATGACTGAGCGGTAACTCAAGTTTTGTTGTATCAGTTTTGTTAACTGGTATCAGAGCCATGTTTAGGGAAGAAACCTTGTCTTAAAAAGGAAAAAAGTAATTTTCTAAGGAAAATAAAAAATAAAAAATGGCTTCCACTTCTGGTTCAAACATGTCGAGTTTGCAAACTCCAATTTTTACAGGAAAGAGTTATGAATATTGGTCTCTAACAATGAAGGCTTTGTTCAGAGGTCAAGATGTTTGGGAAATTTTTTGGTATGGTTATACAGAACCAACAGATCAAATGACATATAACAATCTCACACAAGCTCAGAAAGATACCCTGAGAGAACAAAGGAAGAAAGATGGAAAACCTTTGTTCTACATACACCGAGTCATGCATGAAAGCATACTCCCAAGAGTAGCAACAACAATTACCGCTAAGAAGGCATGGGACACATTGGAAACTGCTTGTCAAGGTTTGGACAAGGTAAAGACTTCCAAGTTACAGGTTCTTATAAGAGATTTTGAATCTCTGTCAATGAAAGATACAGAGTCAATAGACTCATTCTACATGTTTATCAAATGGATGTTAAGTCAACATTTTTGAATGGTTATCTAGAAGATGAAGTATATGTGGAACAACCACAAGGCTATGAAGTTCCAGGTCAAGAGCATAAAGTGTACAAGCTGAAAAAGACACTCTATGGTTTGAAGCAAGTTCCTAGAGCTTGGTACAGTTGGGTTGATTCCTATCTCAACAAAAATGGATTTCACAGAAGTGAAAGTGAGCCGACGCTATACACCAAAGTGAATGAGCAAGGTAAGATGTTAATTGTCTACCTGTATGTAGATGATTTAATATTTACTGGTGACTTTGCCATAAAATATTTTAAAGTAGTCATGAAAAGTGAATTTGAAATGAACGATTTGGGGCTTATGAAAATTTTCCTATGCATTGAAGTCCAGCAGTCTGAAAGTGGTATATTTATATCACAATCTAAATATGCAAGTGTAGTTTTAAAAAGATTTAATATGTCTAATTGTAAGACATCCCCAACACCAGTAATAACATGTTTAAAATTGAGCAATGATGAAGATGGATCAATTGTAGATCCCACGTTGTTTAAAAAGCTGGTTAGAAGCCTTATGTATTTAACAACGACAAGACTAGGAATCATGTATGGAGTAACTCTGATCTCAAGATTCATGGAGTCACCAAAAGACTCTCATTGGCAAGAAGGTAAAAGAATTTTGAGGTATGTAAGTGGCACAAAAGACCTTGGCATTATGTATTCAACCTCGGAAAATTTTAAACTCATTGGTTACACTGACAGTGACAATGGAGGCAACATAGATGTCAAGAAGAGCACATCTGGGTACATATTCCATTTTGGTACAGGTGTTGTGTTGTGGACTTCAAAGAAACAACCCATAGTAACCTGTCTTCAACATAAGTAGAATATGTCACAGCTACAAGCGCTGCATGTCAAGTCGTTTGGATGCGGAAAATTTTGAAAGATCTGTCGTAGAACCAACAAGAACCAACAACCATTTTTTGCGATAACAATTCAACCATTGCATCGTCTAAGAATCATGTGTTCCACAAGAGACCCAAGCACATCAACACAAGATTTCATTTCATAAGATAGTTGGTGAACAACAAATAAATTTGTTTAGAATTTTGTAGTGAAGATCAACTTGCAAACATATTTACAAAACCATTGGCAAGGGATACATTCCAGTATTTGCAAAATTATCTTGGAATGACAAGTTCTGCACAATGAACTTTGTCATATACAAAGCAAGTTTAAGCTCTGAAACAATTTGTTAATATTGTGTTTTTGAGATCCCCATCTGCTCATAATTAAGGGGGAGTGTTGGAAATATTAATTAATCACATATCCGTATTAGGTCTCAGCTGACTCTCTCAGAGTCCGTATCAGTTCAGTTTTTATTGGATAGTTTGACAAGATGAAGAGTTCATGTCTCTCATATATAAACCAGTCGAATTAAATTTCCGAAGCTAAGTTTTTAGGTAGACAATTATTATAGTCTTTAATGTTAAGTCAATAGATTCACGGAGAAACAATTTTTGTTTGTCTATATATAGAAGAAGAAGATTGTAAATCAATAGCAGAGAGTGAAGAGAGAATTTTGAGAAAATGTGTCGAAGCTCAAGCTTCTGTGTGTTTGAAAGTGTTGAGAGCCCGAGCCGAAGCTCTGAAAAATGTTTGTAATTTCTTAAGTCTTTATGCTAAAAAATATCCTTTATAAAATCGATTAAAAATGAAAGAGTCGAGTAAGTCCCTCGAAGTAAACCTATTGAAATTGAGTAAGTCAATAAAACCAAAAAGTAAGAACTTAAGAGTCGGATCGACCAAATTTAGTCTTCTAAAAACAATTTGACCAAACATTTTGGCCATATCAGTTTTGTTAACTTTCTCCAAAATCTTATTTAGATGTCGCGTTCATTATTGAATTGAATCAATACACCTTTAACTAAATGTGCGTCATTTTATTGAATTGCTCGAGAGTCCTTTATTTATTTTATTTACAGTTACGAGTTCTTCCAAAGAGTGACTCCTTCTTCCTCCTTAGAGAAACCATTAACTTAGTTGCTTCCATTTAAGCCTCCTTTGATAGGGTCAGTTTTGACTTTAGTTCAAACAGAAAAGCTTTATTCATTTGAAAGTGGCAGGTTCCGCAGAGCCATCCTCTCACATGGATGCACTGCTGGTTGAACGCATCAACACGCTTTGCTTGACATGCACAGAGCCCTTTGTTACCATTTGTTCACATAACATACATGTGGTTACCATGCAAAGTATATATGGATTGTGTTGACACGTGTGTAACTAGATCTCGTCTTATTATAATAAATATGTGTGTAATTTTTAACACAAGATCTCGTCTTATTTGAAAGTTAATATGGATATCATGCGACCAGAAGTTGTCATTTAATATAATGGTTATCAAAATCTGGATGGCATATTGCCACAAGGCTATTTGTTCATTTCTGGAGTTGCCAGGTATAATCATGTATATATTGCATTGATAAAAAAGGAAGTACTAACGGGTCCTTACCATCCACGGTATTGAATTGGGACGTATTTCTATTTGTTCATTGATTACACGTTTACGTGCAAATTCCCTTCGCTTTTAAACCTGCTAGTGGCCTTTTCCATTTTAAAGTATCTGCTAGTGGCCTTTTCCATTTGGAAGTGGAAGCCTCTTCAGGGATGGGAGCTTCACCTAGCATTCGACAGATGAGTGATAACATCACAATATCAGCCATGGAAAATTTGCAGTGATGCATAAAACGTTGATTTGTATAAATGATGGTATGATCATAGAGAAGGTCTTCTTTTCTGCCACGATAGAATAAAAAAGTATGTAGATGTGGTGAACGTGCTCCTCTTTCTCTGGTGTACTGGCCGTTAAAATGTAGGAGAGCCAGCTTCTAATTCTTTCTTGATGAGCTTGCGAACGGATTGCAAAGGGTGGGTTTCCTTGTCAAATATCAAGAATCATTAGGAGTGCTTTGAATTTGCAATCATTCAAGACTTGTTGTTGCTTGTTTACTCTCGACCTCAACGTGTAGGTGACTTATAGTAGAGAGGAGGAAAGAAACATGGCAGTTTCGAGTAGAAAATGTTAGCACACATCCTCGTTCACTGGTAGGAAACCAGTAGGAGACCAAGAACCTCGCACACAGACATGGAGCTGGCGTTGAGGTTGCCTAGGAGAAAAATGCACAGAGGGCACAATCCGATTCATATTGCACCCTGCTAGCCTCAAGGCAGAGATTAATAAGTAATGCGCCAATACGAAGCTAAAAGAAGAATATAATAAAATCGATGAACTCTTGAGATGGGATGTACATTTCTTGGTTTTATGTACAAGATTAACTTTGGTTTTATGTACAAGATTAACTTTAGGCAAGGAATGTTGATTTCGTTTCGTTTAACCATAAACAATTAGATTCTATAACTTATCCTTCCATGGTAGACATAAGATTCGTGCCCAGATTCATATTTACGATCTAAGCAAAGACTTATAAATAACAAACAAATCTTTCAAATGCTGCCAATTAACCTGGGCTTTTTGGTTCATAAGATTTTGTGTGGTCTGAGCACTTCTCCTGTTTTTGCCCTCCATCCAAAAACCCGTAAATTACTCATTTCCATCTATGCCAGCTGGCCACAGGGTGTGCTTTTTTTAGATGACGGCGCTGATATGGTTATTAAGATGGATGTGGATCACTCCTTTTGGATCTGCATGCATGCTGGCCGGCCGAGGAACCAACATTAGCGGCCAACACTAGAGCTCAGCTCTTGGCTCTTTGGGGGCTACTATGGTTTGCCAAGACTGGAGGTATTTTGCTGCATGTATATTTGGGTGATTCTAAAGCTATCATAGATTGGGCTCTCCACAGACAAGTCGCAATCTATGTGCCTAAATCATTGGCTTGGAAAAACTAGATCCTCCTCCATTGTCATTCCAGCACATCTTCCTGGAATACAACACTCAGGCTGATCTCCTTTCTAAGAAGGGCATTGGTTTGTCTTCTGAGGTTCTTTTCTGGCAAGAATATCTCAATGGGATCATTATTGAGTAGGGATCTATGACTTGTCATTGATTCTCAGCTCTCAGGTGGATTCGTTTTATTTCCTCTTTGTTTTTCTAGGTTTACACATCCTGCTGACCTGCATTGGTGACTTTTTTTATTAAAAAGACTGTTTCTTGACCATCTTTTGATAGAAGTCTTGGGTACCTCAACTATCCTTGTTTTGTGCTGCATTGATAGACATTTTGCTGACTTGTCTTTATGTTTTTGTTCATGCCATACTGTGGTACATTTGATACATTACTGTACAAATGCTTTTTGTTGTATGTATCATGCTGTCCTATTTTGACACAGCTTTATCTAATTTAAGGTTGTCATTTTCCTTTTGAAAAAAAAACATGAATAACACCTCTCATAACTATATCAAGCAATTAAAATAGGATAACATATTACAATTTTTTTATTATTAATTTTTATTTCATGGTTTAGAGACCTTAATTTTTTTTAGGGGCCTTCTAAAGAAGGTGATGACTCATGGATTTGGATTTTGAAGAAAACAATCTTTGTATAGTGAAGGGAGTTATATCCACTGTGAAGGTGACTTCTTTATATGGATATACCCTATGGGGCTACTTCACTATATAAGAACATTTTTGGGGGTTGAAATCACATGATTATCTGAACCTTCTAAGGGTATGCAAGTCTAATACATGATTTTTTTTTGTTTTTGTTTTGTTTTGTTTGTTTGTTTTTTTTTCTTTTTCCAGTGTAGGTTATAATGTACTTTGCACTCATTGTTTTATGACATGTAATTTTGTATGTGCTTATTTTTTAGTGTCCTTATCTTTTTCTCATACATGGTTGTGTGAACATTGACTTCCCCTAGGACTTGTGGTGTCCCATATCTTAATTATTTGCATTTTTACATTGGATCGCATCAAGGAATTCAAGTGAGATTCTTTGTATGTTTGAGAAGGAATCACCCATAAGTTTCATATACTTGTAGGCAGGGTAATTTTTAGGGGCGGAATTTTGCCGATTGGCTAGTTTTTGGGTTTTTTTCAAAAAACAAATTTGCTATTTGGTTATTTTTAGTGTCTAATATCGCCTCTATTTACATAGAATATGTTTTTTTAATCATAATATTAGCCAAAATTTACACATTTCAGTGTTACCTTTATGCTTCATATTTAATATTCGCTTACCTATTTATAAACATGTTTTTTTCAATCCAAAAAATCACCTGTAATACTATACTTAAGTATAATATTATAATCCTTAAAAAATGCCTTGCTTGTAGGTTCATCTTATAATTCACCTAGTTAGTGAGGTTGAATTACTTGGGGTGATCTCATGTGTTGTATGTTTTTCTTAGAGAGATACATGAAAAATTGAAGGGGTTTATTTGACAAATGTAAAAACCTAAAGGATCTATGGCATAGCAGTACATAGTATACGAGTCATTCTATTATGCTAGTGAATACATCAAGCGAATCGATGACACACTAGGTGCAATGTTTGGGACGACCAACCTAGTGAGGACAGAAGGGAAGGGGAGATACTCTAAACAAACATAAAAATGTGCATGATAAACAGTAAGTCAGTGATGTTTTGTCAAATTTATATAAATAATTTGTTTACATCGAACTTGATAATATATATTTGATCTCATACTATTTGTTTTGATTTCATAAATTCATTATTTACAATGAGGATGCAATGACACAGTGTGTCGCATTGTATGAAGAGAAGAGAAGGAAATGGGGCAATGAAAGGAAATAATCTAGATGGTTGATAAGTAGAAGCATGCCTTAGCCTAATCATTTAAACTAAGACATGACAATGATCTATCCTAACAATTGAGTAACAAATTATATTAGATAGAAATATGGTGCATTCGATCATTACCCACATTGTGAAGAGGATGCACTAAACAGAAGGATAGGGTGCAACAATTTTGTAACAATCTCTTTGTGCACATTTTACCTTTATAATTCACATTTGAATTATAACATCTATATGTTTTTATTAATACTTGACTTATTAGACATATGACACAACTATTTTTCCACATTTTCATAGGTGCATTTGTTCCCATCTATGTGGGGATATGGAAATCATTTTCACATTGAGGATGTCGATGACGGATGTGTCCCATTGGATTGTGGAGTGGAAGTTGAGTTGAACCAATCTAGTCGTTGTAACACCCTGGTTTTGATCCCGTTTGCATTAAAAATGTATATGATGTAAATATTGTATTTAATCGTGGTGTGGAGCTAAAGGCAAAAGCCCCACCATGGATTTATTGTTTTATGTTTGGAAATTAAAATCGACGCCGATCATATTTTGTGTTAGCCGGCACATTATAATTTTGGACATCATGTAAATATACAATTTAATTAAAAACCCACAACCAACTATGTCAATGCAACAATAATGATATGGGGGCATGATTTCCTACGGATAGGGGGGGGGGGGAATATTTAACCTTTGGGGCCAATGGGGAAAAGCCAAATGTCAANTGATGTTAACCACCTTTCTTGTATTATTCAACCAATCATTTAATTCTTGCAGAAATTGGTTGGGTTTATTTATTGCATGAGAATGGGCAAGGTATGGAAGTCAGAAATTCAAATTTGAGGAAACACCCATTTTTGGGAAAAAAGTTTTTGACTTTTGGGGCAAGTTAACACCCAAAAATGCATGCCCATTTGGTCATGCACCCACGTTCTCCATTTCCTCATGTAGTGGAAGCTTAGAAGTTGTTTTACCTTCACATTTTTTCCTGCTGTGTGTTCTCCTTCATGTTGGGGGATCTTGAGCATTTTTCTCACCTGTCATTCATCCATGTTGGGGCTCTCTCAAGTGGCTAGGAGTTTTCTGTGTGTGGCATTCACATTTTTGGGTTTGCTATGTGTGTTTTCCCTCACATGGGTAGTCGTTTCTTTCATTTTCCTCAGTCTGGGAATTCATTTTTGTAATGATCAGTGGTTGGGTTTCTTCCTCAACGATTTTGTTGCATTTCCCTACTGTTTTCCAAGCTGAAAATCATTTTTGGTAATGCCTAGCAAATTGGAGAAGATACCATGATTTCTTGGATGTTATTGAGTCAGTTTTGGCCACGTTAGGGCCAAAATGTCCATGGGAGTCAAATTGCTAATATGGGGCTGTTTTCACCCATCTTGGCAATTTGTTTTGTTGCCCAACTGTTTTCCTCAACCCAGAAATTGTGTATCTTGCTGTGTATGCATCTGTGCTTTGGTATGAACTGAATTGGGAGTGGAAATGGGTCTGACCGGCTTGATAAACCTAGTGTGTGAAGGAACCTCACAGACAGATCTAGGGGGATGGTTTTCTTCTTTGCACACCCTAAATAGCACTGGAAGGGAAGGCATAGGCCGAGGGACTGTGTAGCAGAGAAGGGGATGCTTCCTTGTGTTGGGTGGGTAGATGTTTAGAAGCCAGAATAGATTTGGTGCAGGTGTCCATAACTCTGTTTAGGAGCTCACTAGCTCAGCAGTCAACCTTCAAAGCTCCTTTGCAACCTGATAAACCCAATTGTGTTGGCTTGGCTGAGTTTTATTGTATCCTTGGCTATGTGTGAGCCTGCTAGTGTTCCTTATTTCTTGTGGGAATCATGCCTAGCTCGGGGGTGGCAGTGTTGCTGAGAGTTTGAGGAGCACACTAGCCTATGGTTGGGTGGAACGTTGCAGCGACATAGCTGGTTGCGGGAAGAGCTTCTTTCCAGATAAGTCTATCTTATGTTAATCTCTGCATTGTATTTGTTTAATGAAAATGATGAACATGTGTATGCTTCCGCTGTATGTTAATATTTTATGCACTTGTGTATGTTCTTACTACAATACATTTTATATTACGTTTATGGGGCTAGTTTCCTAGATTAGATAGCAGTAATAGTCACGTCCTCTCCACCGGGATGAGGGGTGGGGACGTGACAGTGTGGTATAAGAGCTCACATTGCAGCATGGGCCTCAATGGGCCATGAAGAGCAGCTGACAGAGGCTAGAATTACCTTCTATGGTTAGCAGGAAAAGAAGAACACACAGGAAAAAATTTCAAAATTTTCCTAAGTGTTAGAAATTTTCACATATCGGCTCAATTGGCCGAGTTCTACCGATACAGCGTCGGATGAATTGGCTGAGTTGAGCTGACAAAGGGAAAGAAAGAAGAAAAATTTCTAAGTGTTTTGGAATTTTACACATCGGCTGAGTTGGCTGAGTTTCCACCAGCTGAACTTCCTGAGTTGAGCCGATGCATGTCGGCATGAAATGCTGAGTTGATCTGATGAGAAGAAGAAGAAAATAAACTTTCTGAAAAATTTCTAAATGTTGAAAAATCGAGTAAACTCAGCGAGTTTTGCCGATACATCGACTTGGTTCGGTAAGTTTTTTTGATACACATCGGGATAACTTTGCAAGTTGAGTCGATGACAAGAAAAAGGGAAGAAAATTTTACGAAAATTTTCGAAGTATGGCATGTCGGAAAAACTTTGGGAGTTTTCCAATGCATCTCGGATGAGCTTTCCGATGCATCTCCGATGGGCTTTTCGATGCATCTCGGATGAGTTTCCGATGAATCTCGGATAAGTTTTTTGATGCATCTCGGATGAGTTTTGCCGATGCCTAGGAAAGAAAGAAAAATTTTGAAAGTTTTTTCTAAGTGTCGAAAATAACATATAAAAAAAAAGACGAGTTTCACCGATACGTCGGATGAACTTAGTGAGTTCTACCGATACGTTGAAAGTAAATGATGAGTTTTGCCGACATGTCGAAAAAATTCGATGAGTTTTCCAATCGCTTGGAAAAAAAACTGAGTTTCTCCGAAAAAGAGAATTTTTGCAGGTTTTTAGTGGGATTTATAGGGACCCGAAAGATGGAAAAATGGCAGCGATATTATGCGCCAGATTGCGTGAAATCGAAAGATTTACAACCAAAAAAAATGAGGGCGTTACCCTCGACCCGCCCTGCAGTGGTGTTGACCCCCGTTGTCCCCTTCAGACAGTCGTTCTTTGTGAAAATAAAATTCTGTGATTTGACAAAGTTATCAATATATGATGTTTCCAATGCAGGTAAGTAATGTATGATTCATATGAGTGTTATGCAGCTAACAATTGTGTTTATTAACACATTTTGCAGAATCATAGTCACCTTCAAAGGCAACATTCCAGATAGTATAGTTCAATAAAGTTGGTTTGGCTAAGCCATGAGAACCTACGACGTGTATGATGATGCACAGAACCCCAATGAGTACGAGGAAGATGCTATGGGGGAAAATGTCCAAGTTGGAAATGCTGAGATAGAGTCTAATGGGAGGATATTGTAAGAGACTCCCCCAAATTTTGCAGCCACCATGAGAAGCCTAAGGGTGGAGATGCAAAGTTACCAGGTAGATAATCAAAGATTGGTTAAGGCTCAGGAGGAGCAGAATCAGTTGAATGCAGCCATGCTGCAAATTTTAATGGACATCTAGAGGCAGATGAACTCTGGGGACCGGACAGTAAGACCAAAAGGTAGTAAGAGCAGTACCAGAAGAAGGAAGAGATATCCTAGTGGGTCATCTGACTCTGAAGGATCCACTAGCGGTTCAAGCTCTTCATCTCACAGGAATTAGAGGAATAGGCATTACCAGAACCATTCATGTGATGAGTTTAAGAAGGGAAGGCTACCTACCTTCAATGGTGAGATAACGAATGGTCAAGAAGCTGGAGCTCGGCTTCTGGGAATGAGAAAATATTTCCAAGTCCAAGACTACTCTAGAAATATGAAGGCTAGGGTATGGCATCTTCAGTTTGAGTGGAAGAGAATCCATATGGTGGGAGCAGTTCATACAAGTAAATAAGATTAATAAAGGAAGATTGTGTGGAAGCAGTTCCAGAACTATTTCAAGCAGAAGTACCTCTCTAACAGGTACTGTGATGATAAGATTAAAGAGTTCCATGAGATTAGATTGGGACAACAGACCATGGAAGAGTATGCAAACAAGTTCCTGGAACTTTTGAGGTATGTCAGGTACATCAAAGATGAAAAAGTGAAGATCCAGCATTTCCTGAGTGGATTTCCTCAGTCTTAAAAAACAGAATTGAGTTTTATGAACCTAGAATTCTTGAAGAAGCAATAAGGAAAGCTAAGTATTGCTATGAGAAAAGAAAATGAAAAATTGATTATCATAAGACATGGAAGTACAAGAATAATGAGAAGTCTGACCAGAGGAAGAAAGGTTTCAAACCTTCTAACTTCAAGAATTAGTAGAGGCAGCCATCCCAAGCTGCAAGTAAGCCAGCTGGAGTGGTGGGAGAAAATCCAAGAGATCCACAGTAGAACAGATAACCAATCCAATGTTGGAAATGTGGAGGACCCCACATGCGCAGGAATTGTCCACTTGAGAATGAGAATGCAAGGCCAACTGAAAACATTCAAGAAGCAAAAACAGTGGGTCAAGTAGCGAGGGATGTCCCTAGGATTTATGCAGCACTAGAGGACCGCCAGGTAGATCACCGGTCAACTGTGGTTGAAGTTACAGGTAAGATTGTTGAGCAATCTGTTTCTATTTTGATTGACCCTGGTTCTACTCACAGTTACATTACCCCTAGAGTAGTGGATATTTGTGCTTTTAAGAAAGTAACACATAGAAAATCTTGGTTAGTTCATCTAGCCACTGGAACTAAGAGAAAGGTTAGTGAAGTGGTAGAGAAATGTCCATTGGTCATGAATGGATTGGTCACTTGTGTCTATTTGAATGTTCTACCACTTGGTTCCTATGATGTTCTCATTGGAATGGATTGGTTAGAAGCTCATCGAGTTAATATTGACTGTTATAATAAGAATTTTGAATGCATGGATGAACAAGGGAACCCAAGAGTTGTAAGAGGCATTCCAAAGGTGATTTCAATTAGGCAGACTTCAGCTATGCAGCTGAAGAAGTGTTGTAAGAAAGGTTGCAGGGTGTATGCAGCTCATGTTTTGGAAGCAACATAGAATGAAACCATTAGGTTGGAGGAATATCCTGTATTGCAAGAATTCAGGGATGTTTTTCCTGATGAGATTCCAGGGCTTCCTCCAAATAAGGACATTGATTTCACAATTGAACTTGTGCCAGGAGCAGCACCAGTGTCCAAGATACTCTATAAGATGAGTACACTAGAAATGCAAGAGCTGAAGATGCAACTCCATGATTTTTTGGAAAAGAAGTATATCAGGGAGAGCGTGTCTCCTTGGGGAGCACCAGTTTTGTTTGTGAAGAAGAAAGATGGTACACTCAGGTTGTGTATTGATTATAAACAGCTAAACAAAGTCACTGTGAAGAACACATACCCGTTGCCTAGGATTGATGACTTCTTTGATCAAATGAGAGGAGCAAAGGCATTTTCCAAGATTGAATTGAGGTCTGGTTACCATCAAGTAAGAATCAAGGATGAAGACATTCATAAGACAACCTTCAGAACAAGGTATGGAAGTGGTACCATTTGGTATCACAAATGCACCAGCTACATTTATGTGCCTTATGAATAGTGTCTTCAACAAGTATTTGGACAAGTTTGTTCTTGTTTTCCTTGACAAAATTCTTATTTATTCTAAGAATGAGGAAGAGCATGAAGATCATTTGAGATTGACATTGTAGTTGCTCAGGGAGCATCAGTTGTATGCAAAGTTGAGAAAGTGTGACTTGAGATAGGATTCATTATTTGGGTCACATTATCTCAGACGAGGGTATATATGTATATCATGTTTCTTTGCTTAAGAAATATGTGCATGATCCTAACCATGTGATAAATTGGAATGTGATTCACGTGGAACCCAAGGGAGAGTTCCAAATTGAGCCAATGTAGATCCTCGACAGGAAGGTCACAACACTCCGGAACCGAGCCATAAAGCAGGTAAAGGTGCAATGGGAGCACTACGGTCTGGAAGAGGCTACATGGGAGCTGAAGGATGCCATGCGATTGGAACATCCATTTTTGTTCAATTCTACGGAGCATTGAGGGCGGTGCCAGTGTAGCATTTTTGTTCAATTTTGTAAAGCATTGAGGACAGTGTTGTTGAAGGGGGAAGGGAATGTAACACCCCAGTTTTGACCCCGTTTGCATTAAAAATGTATATTATGTAAATATTGTATTTAATCGTGGTGTGGAGCTAAAGGCAAAAGCCCCACCATGGATTTATCATTTTATGTTCGACAATTAAAATCGATGCCGATGGTATTTTGTGCTAGCCGACACATTATAATTTTGGACATCATGTAAATATCCAATTTAATTAAAAACCCACAACCAGCTATGTCAATGCAACAATAATGAGACGGGGGCATGATTTCCTAAGGATAAGTGGGGGGGAATATTTAACCTTTGGGGCCAATGGGGAAAAGCCAAATGTCAATGAAAGAATCCATAGTGCTGCCAACCACATTTCTTGTATTATTCAACTAATCATTTAATTCTGCCATAAATTGGTTGGGTTAGTTATTGCATGAGAATGCACAAGGTATGGAAGTCAAAAATTCGAATTTGGGGAAACACCCATTTTTGGGAAAAACATTTTTGACTTTTGGGGCAAGTTAAAACCCAAAAATGCATGCCCATTTGGTCATCCACCCACGTTCTCTATTTCCTCATGCAGTGGAAGCTTGGAAGTTGTTTTACCTTCATGTTTTTGCCTACTCTGTGTTCTCCTTGACGTTGGGGGATCCTGGGTGTTTTTCTCACCCATCATTCATCCACGTTGGGGCCCTCTCAAGAGGTTGGGATTTTTCTGTGTGTGGCATTCATGTTTTTGGGTTTGCTGTGAGTGTTTTCCCTCACATGGGCAGTCGTTTATTCATTTTCCTCAGGCTGGGAATTTGTTTTTGTAATGATCTGTGGTTGGTATTCTTCCCCAACGATTTTGTTGCATTTCCCCACTGTTTTCCAAGCTGAAAATCATTTTTGGTAATGCCCAGTGAATTGGAGAAGAGACCATGATTTCTTGGATGTTATTGAGTCCATTTTGGCCATGTTAGGGCCAAAACATCCCTGGGAATCGAATTGCTAACAGGGGGCTATTTTCACCTATCTTAGCAATTCATTTTGTTTCCCAACTGTTTTCCTCAACCCAGAAATTGTGTATCTTGTTGTGTATGCATTTGTGCTTTTGTCTGAGTTGAATTGGGAGTGGGAATGGGTTCTGATTGGCTTAATAAACCTAGTGTGTGAAGGAGCCTCACAAACAGATCTAGGGGGTTGGTTTTCTTTTTTGCACACCCTGAATAGCATTGGAAGGGAAGGCATATGCTGAGGGACTGTGTAGCAGAGAAGGGGATGCTTCCTTGTGTTGGGTGGGTAGATTTTTAGAAGCTAGGCTAGATTTGGTGCAGGTGTCCATAGCTCTGTTGAGGATCTCACTAGCTTAGCAATCATCCTTTCCAACTCCTTTGCATCCTGATAAACCCAATTGTGTTGGCTTGGATGAGTTTTGTTGTATCCTTGGCTATGTGTGAGCCTGCTAGTGTTCCTTATTCCTTGTGGGAATCATGCCCAACTCGGGGGTGGCAGTGTTGCTAAGAGATTGAGGAGCACACTAGCCTATGGTTGGGTGGAACGTTGCAACGACATAGCTGGTTGCCGGATGAGCTTCTTTCCAAGATAAGTATCGCTTATGTTAATATCTGCTTTGTATTTGTTTAATGAAAATGATGAACATGTGTATGCTTCTGATGTATGTTAATGGTTTATTTACGTGTATATGTTCTTACTTTAATGCATTTTATATTACGTTTATGGGGCTAGTTGCCCGGATTAGATAGAAGCAATAGTTGCTTCCTCTCCGCTGGGATTAGGGGTGGGGACGTGATAGTCGTGCTATCCATTGTGACTGGAACATAATAGAGTGGAATTTAGGTTAGGTTGGAAGGATACAAGAGATCATTAAAGTAGGATTCTCATATTTCCAAAGTTTTGTTTTTAGGTGCAAGTGTTGAAATACCTTCGTCTGAAGTAATGTCAAAGAAGATTGTGATAGTAGACTAATATGTATCAAATCTAGAAGGACCTAGGATGAAAGTAAAGAGATTTATGCTTTCCCAAAGAATTGCAACCAAGTGTTTTTCTACCCAGATGTGTTGGAAAAGGATTGAAGGTTTGTACTAAGAGATAATATGAGATCAAAGCATCTTTACAAGAACAACGATACTATAATTCCAAGTGAGGAAAATAATCATGGCGATGGCAACAAAGTGATATGTACAGGTTTTATTTCAACATTTATATTATAGATGTGTCATTTTATAATTGTTATATTCTATAATTAGCCAATTATGTTTTTTATTCATTTTATGATGTTGGGTATGAATATTTAAGAATCATTTATAACCATCATGTTGAAAATAAATAAAATTGCTCTGGAAGATTGCAATAAAAAATAATAATGGTCATTGGTGCGTTAAATGTGAAAAATGCATTACATCATTTCACCTATAGGTTATGTTTTTGTTCAAAAGTTATTTTTCTATCGTATTATGTTTTTGTTCAAAAGTTATTTTTTTATCGTATTATGTTTTTGTTCAATAATTATTTTTCTATTGCATTAAAGTGGTTGGTTGCATGTGTAATTCAATATTGGTAGGTACAATAAGCATTATGAAAGTGTTGTGTCTTGAAACATATATCTCATGATATACTAATTATATAAACCCTAAAACAACTAACCCCTTAAATAAAATGCATAACCATTGCCACTAACAGTACATCCCTAACAACTATAGTCTAAAATCTATATGAACCATAACCCTTATCACCATCAATCACTAAATTAAAATATTCAACCTTTAATAAATGCTACTATTATAGTCCCTAATCCTTTGACTCGTATCTCTTATCACCCATATCCCCTATCCCATATAACCTCAAAGCCTCATAACCCCTTACTCATTACCCATATAACCCTAAATTCTTAAGGTACAATTCTTGTAACCAATAAGCCACTAACCCCTATATCCATTTTACAACTAACTCTTAATTAACATAACATACAATACCCATTTTTGAATACTTAACATTAACCATTATAAACGCTAATAAGTTTTAGCCCATACCCTCTTATAAATGCTAAACATTACAACTACTCACCCCTATACCATCTAACAATTATAAATACTATCATTTAATATGTTTTTAACCTACATAATTCTTGACCCTTAACCCCTTATTCCTTATAAGTCGTAATCCATGTAACCTATAAAACCTATAACCCATAAATCATTTAACCTCTTGTTGCAGCTGCAACTTTTCCCAAATTTCTGGAAATTTTGGACCCTCCTTGTTGATTTTGTTTGCCCCACTCTACTACGTGTTTGGATTATTTGAGGCCTGTTTCTTGCTATTCGAGATTTCATTTGGGTCTGTGTGTGTTTTGGACTGAAAGGCTTAGCATTTCTACGATGTTTATCGTTGAGTTTTAAGGTGGGATTGGCATTTGCCATTTTTCGGAGGTCAGCCTGCATTTTATTATTGGAAAATAGACCTCGCCTTTGGTTTTTTCGAAAAGAGTTATGATTTTGATCGAAGGCCGTAGACTGATTGAGTTCCGCCGTTGCGGCCCCCGAAGAGACTAATTTCCCGTCGGACTGTTTGTCATTTCACCAATATCATGTTCTTTGTTTCTTCGTTGATGACTAGTCTGCGGATTTTCTTGATTGTAGGACTTTCGCCATTGCGGATTTATAACGCACTAACTATCCGATGCTTCAGTAAGTCTCACCCCTGACATTTTATCGCGTCAAGTTTTGGTGTGTGTTTCGGAACCCCTAGACTGAAGGACCTTTGTCGTTGCGGCTTTGTAGCGCACTAACCGTCCGATGTCTAGTGTTTTGATTTGTCGATGGGGGTTTTTATATGCACGTTTCTTAATCATTTTCCCTCCGGTTGTCATGAGCTCGTCACTATTTTCATAGATGACCGATGTGCCTTGTTTTATTAGGTTGATGTTTTCACGAGAAAGCCTGCTCCGGTTTCCTTTTCTTTCAATTTTCATTTTATTTGTATTATGGTTGATGTTTATTAAGATAGTCAGGATAAATGATGAGTTTTCGTTTGATCGTAGACAGACATAGGAGATTTATTCGGATTCCTTTGAAGATCATTACGGTGAACAAGATGTAGCTGAAGGACAAAGCATGGTAAAGCATAAGGTAGCAAAGTTGTTGCTCGGGGAAAAGAAAAAAATGAAGATCTGAAAAGGGACCGAGGAATGGTAGAACGTAATCATTTAAAAAAAAAAAAGCAAAGGCCCAGTATGGGGCATTCTGTCAGTTACCTAGATTTTCCCGCGTTTTATAAAATCTTTATCTGGAATGTGACGTTTGGATGAATCATGAACATTCACAAAGTGACAAAACAGTGAGAGGGAACGGTTGGGGAGCCAAAAGGTTTTCCCTTTGGTATAAGTATGGGAGAGTGAGACAGAAACGGGGCTTTTTCCCGGAGATACTTGTGAACTACTTGTTGTAAGAGGAACTACTTCATTTTACAATAATAAAATTACAGTTTTGCATGTTGGAGAAAGTGTTGTGTGGAATGTTCAAATGTGATGAAATGAACAATGTTGAAGGGGAACTATTTCGTTTTCAACTGTGTTTCATTAACTATGAGAGCATTCTAACTTTCTGAACCTATGTTCTTATTTGAATGTTCTCTGGTTTATTCTGTGATAATTTCCACTATGAGTAATGAATGTTTTAACAGATGACGAGCTATCTTGTCGTGCATATCTTTATTCATGTTTATGTGTTTTGATTCCAAGAATAGCTATCTGTGATTTATCTTAACATATGAACAGCATTACATTACTCATGAATTAATAATCTTGCTCCCTAGGGACAACTTAGTTAGTATTGTTTTCAGTTGTGTGTGATTTAGATGCGATAGAGTCTAAGACGAGAGGTAAGAACCTGCGCATCACGTTGTGACCAGTCCTCACATTCTTCATCAATCTGCATATTAGATAGGCACTTACATATCATACTTAAAGTCAAAATACAAAAAATATACACGGTGGACCGGGCCGCAACCAGTAAAACCATTTGTTTTTGTTATTTGACCTACGGTAGCCGGACTGCAAATTGGACGGATTCCCTACACCAAACAGTCACGGGCTAGTTGGGAACATTAACTGGGGAGAATACCTTGCTGTTGTTGCCTGTGAATTTCCAGGCCTCAACAGTTTTTGGCGCTAGAAGGAGGGCCACTACTGCATGGCTGGCTGGGGAAATCCATTTCCTCGAAATTACTCCACCAGTGATAGTTTTGAAAGCAGTTTATTTCCTGATCCAAATACTGAACAGAATAGAGAACATTTGTTTTCTGTCGACAACCAAGTAGTCAATGATCTGAGAAGACACATATGAGATTATGTAAAGATTATTGGAGGGTTACCCACTATCCCTGATTTACCCCGAAGAGAATACAAGAAGAAATATCGCCCCATCTTGGAAGATTCAGTGTTGGTTGGATATTTGGAAGAGTTAGTAGAAGTAGTGTTACAGGAAGTTGTTCAACCTTTGAATCAAGTAGGCCCAAACACACCTTACTGTTCTCCTGTGCATACTCTTGTTCCTTCACCTCCTCACTCTCCACCTAGACTCATGGCAGGTGTAAATGCGAATCAGCCACTTAACCCACCAAATCCACCACCGGCTTGGAAAGCCAGGTCACCCTTGAACTTAACTCCTCTGTTGCATGACTTGCCTCAAGTTTTTGAGAAGATGCTGCCTAAGTTTGATTCAAATGAGAAAATGTTGGTAGATGACCATTTACAAAGTTTTTATTTGGTAGTAGAAGGGTTGAGGGCTGGGGAACATGAGGATGTCGTTTGTAGACTTTTTCGCATACCCTTAAAGGAGCAACGACATCATGGTATTTTAGTTTGCCTGCAAACTCTATCCCAGACTGGGACACCTTTGAAAGGATTTTCAGAAGTAAATATGCAACCCAAAAAACTCATGCGGCTCTCATGAAAGGGCTATGTGCCTTAAAGAAAGAAAGAAAAGAGAAGGTGCATATTTTTACCCAAAGATTTGCGGCTTATCTTAAGAATTTTTCTGAAACTGACAAACCCTCGGATAAAGTTCTGATTGAGTATTATACTTCAGCTCTAGGACCCGAGTTGGCCATGTTTTCTAAAATGAAAGCCAGACCTACGCTAGCAGAGACTTATGAAGAAGCCGAAAGAGTGGAGGTTGAAAAGGAAAGCATCGAAGACTATCCTGAGTAGTCCAGAGAAAAAATTGTTGGGAGGAAGGCTTTGTTATTTACTAAGCCTAAAGAGGAGCAATAACCAGACTTCGAAGGAATGGCAAAGATGATGCAGAAGCTCTCTAACAGAATAATAGAATTGGAAAAGGAAAATGAAGCCCAAAAGTTTTATAAGCCTTATTACAAGAAAAGGGAAGATAAAAATCAATCCCAACCCCCTCCGCACGGCCCTGCATCTATGAACTTAACGGAGGTGGGGATGGATAACTTTTGCACTTTTCACCAACAACCCCATTCTGAAAAGAATTGCCCTCAATGGATAAATTCAATGATGTTGGTTATGAATCAGCTGTTGGATTCCAAATTAACCAAGGATAATGATGAAGAAGGGAAAGACAACAATAAATCAACAGAAAAACAGGAAAATGAGGACATGGTTTTATGGGACTGTGTATCGTTGTTTGATGCCGAGGAAGAAAAGGATCTGAGACATGAAGATATCCTGGAAACAAATGTAACGACGAGAAGCCAGGGGTTAATTAAGGAAAATAGTCTTATGCTCCTGAAGATTAAGAGACTTCAAAAGAATGTTAAGAAATTTCAAAAAAACTCCTCAACTAATAAAATTCCGGAATTTACCATCACCAGTCAAAATCCTAGATAGACCAACATGCCCACTAATCCCATTGAAGAAAAGATAAATAATGTTAAATCGAATCTCACAGAACATAAGATGGATTATGACATTGTGGAGGATATTAAAAAGGTAAGGGCAAACATCTCATTATTTGAGATGTGCAATGTGCTGCAACAGAAAGAAAAGTTATTGAAAGCACTTGAAATATTAGAGGAGAAGCTTCCCACTGACAATCAGCCCTAAGAAGAGAAATTGGTGAAGCAAGTGTGGGAGGTAATCCTAAATGCAAGACTCCACCTTTTCTCCTTACTTTTGAAATTTTCAACCACAACGTGCACAACTGTCTAGTAGACTCAGGGGCATCAGTAAATGTTATGCCACTGTCGGTCTGCAAAAGGATAAATGGACAACCTAAACCATCTACCTGGAAGGTCATTCAGTTGGATAGGACGAATGTGAAGGTAATTGGGGAAATGGAGGATGTTCTCATTCGATTATCTTCAAATGACAAGGTATGCCAATTCATTGACATTGTGGTAGCTGACATATGAAGGATATTTTGCCTCAGACTGGTCACATCTGTGGCTTCCTTATAAAGGAATCCCCAATCAAATTAAATTTTTAAGAGAGCCCCACATGAAACACAATGCTACTCAGTTCGAAGGAAAAAATGAACCAGTGAATTCTATTTTGGGAAATTACTTTATTGAGCTAGAACCGGGAAACTATCAAGCGGAAGAAGCCAACGATACATCAGATGCTCAGCCTGATCTCCTTCGGTTTTCATAGGCTGATGAAATTGACTGTAAAATAGTAGGCTTAGCTGTAGATGTAGATGTTGATTCACGCACGGTAGTGATAGGCGATTTTTGGACGTTTTTCTTTGATGGGTCTAAAACTTTGGAGGGGTCAGGAGCTGGCTGTGTCCTGATTGATCCTAAGAAAAATAAACATTTTCTTTTATGTAGGTTAGAGTTTGAATGCACCAATAACACATTCGAATATGAAGCACTAGTGTAGGGACTAAGAAAAGCAATTGAATTAAAGGTAGAAAATCTGAAAGTGTATGGGGACTCTAAAATAATTGTAAGACAAATTCAAAATCAAATACATTGGATTTCTCCTCATTTAAAAGCTTATCAAAATGAAGCATGGGATCTGCTTAAATATTTTCATGCATTTAACATTGTATCGATTCCTAGACTTAATAATGCGGCGGCTGACTTGTTGGCCACCTCAACTGCTAGGCTCGTGCCCTCTAATAACCAGTGTTCTATTGAATTTCTTTTCAGGCCTTCCATTCCAGATATGATTACCAATATACGAGTTTTTGATGATGACCAGCAGATTCTAGAATTCCTGACAAATGACGAGACTTTCAAAGGGACAATTATTGATGATGAAGAACATCAAGCCGAGCTAAAATTCGATAATTTTATTCCTAAAGGAGTTAGGACTTTAGAGCGAATGTTTGATCTAAATGAGAAATTCAGAAGACCAGTGAATGTGAAGACTCATAGCTCGTCTCTACAGTTCGAGCTAATTAATTTAGGAACTGAAATTGAGCCTAAATATGTGAATCTGGGAAAATGTTGCTCTCCAGGTGAAAGAAATAAGTTCATTAGTCTGTTCAAACAATATAAATATGTTTTCACCTGGATGTATGAAGATCTGAAGACATATGACACCAATATTATTTAGCATGTTATTCCCATCAGATTCAAGGTCAAGCCCTATCAACAGCCTTTAAGGAAAATGCATCCAAAACTAAAGCCTGTAATTCAGAATGAAGTAAAGAAGTTGTTGGATGCTAGAATTATTTTCAAAGTTAGACACTCAGAATGGGTTTCAAATCTGGTACCAGTAAGGAAGAAATCCAGAGAAATTAGACTATGTGTGGATTTCAGAAACTTAAATCGCGCTTCGGATAAAGACAATTATCATGTCCTGCCCATGGAACAGATATTGCAAATGGTTTCGGGTTCTGAATTATTTTCTTTATTAGATGGATTCTCAGGCTACAATCAAGTGTTAGTCACTGAAGAAGACAGACTTAAAACTACATTCAGAACCAGATGGGGGACTTTTGCTTATAGAAGGATTCCTTTTGGACTCATAAACACTGGAGCTACTTTCCAGAGGGCTATGGACATAACTTTTCATGGTCTGATTGGCTCCAGTGCTGTAGTATACCTCGATGATATCACAATATTCTCAAAGAGAAGGGAGGAACATGCATTCCATCTAAAACAGATTTTTGAACGCTGGCGAAAATATGGTATCTCATTAAACCCCAAGAAGTGCGTGTTTGCCGTTACCGAGGGTAAGCTCTTGGGTCACGTGGTTTCTGAGAAGGGGATATCCATAGACGCAGAGAGGATCAAAGCTATCAAACAGATTCCCTTACCCCATAATAAAAAGGGCATCCAATCATTTATGGGGACAATAAATTTCGTGCGAAGGTTTGTGCCAGATTTCGCTCAAATTGTTAAACCTTTGCAGCAGATGGTAAAGAAAAGTGTACAATTCAAGTGGATAGATGTAGAGAAGAATTCGTTTAGTAAAATAAAGATAGCTGTTGCGCACGCACCTTCCCTCAAAAGTCCGGATTTTGAGAAATATTTTATTTTATACACTTTTGCGTCTTATGATTCACTAGCAGCGGTGCTTACCCAGAAGGAAGATGGGGGAGATGAGTTCCCTATATCATTTATGAGCACTGGTCTGCAAGGGGGCGAATTGAATTACCCAGCTATGGATAAACAAGCTTATGCAGTGTTCAAAGCGGTAAAACAATTCAGACTATATATACTTAAGAACCGGACAAAGGTAATAGTTCCACACCTAGCTGTGAGGTCTCTTTTCGTACAAAAGGAGTTAGGAGAAAGAAGAGGAAACTAGGTAACAAATCTACAGGAGTATGACCTCGAATTCAAGCCAACCTCCATATTTAAAGGGAAAGGATTGTGCAAACTAATGACTGAAAGCAAAGACAATGAAGAACATGAATGGGAAGACGAAGCTGAGTTACATTTGATGGATGTATGTCCTCTTTTCACAGCTCTGGACTCCTGGTATCGAGACCTTGTGCATTACCTTCAAGCGAGATTGTTACCAGAACATTGGAATTCTAAGTGAAGAAGAGCATTGCATCTTAAATCAGCCTCGTATCAGATTGTTGAAGGAATATTATTCAGGAAAAATTATGATGGAGTTCTTCTTAGATGCTTAGGGAAAGAAGATGCGAAGAAGGTCATGATAGACTTACATGATGGGCCCGCTGGAGGACACTTCTACAGAGATACAACAACTCATAAAATCCTCAGAGCCGGATACTATTGGCCCACACTGTTCAAAGATGCACATGCCCATGTCAGAAAGTGCGACATCTGTCAAAGGTGTGGTGGAAGACAAGTTAAAGCAGCAAGACCATTAAAGCCTGTGATGATAACAGAAACTTTTGAGCAGTGGGGGATGGATATCATTGGAGAGATAAAGCCAAATTCTTCCTTGCAACACAATTATATTCTGACGGCAACCGATTACTTCACTTGTTGGGTCAAAGCCATTCCGTTGCGTAAAGTGAATGAAGATGCGATCATGGACTTCTTGCAAGATCATATTATGACCAGGTTTGGAGTTCCAATTTCTCTAGTTTTTGATAATGCTACTTATTTTTCCTCTATTAGATCAATTGCATTTGCTCATGAAAAAGGAATTAAGTTGCATTACTCTGCAAATTACTATCCACAAGGAAATGGTTTGGCTGAATCTACGAACAAGAATCTGATTAGAATCTTAAAAAAGACTGTGATAGGAAACCAGAGGAGTTGGCATTCAACATTACCAAATGATATTTGGGATGATAGGGTCACCCCCAAGACTTCGTTAGGTGTGTCCCCATATACCCTGGTTTATAGAAAAGAGGCCATTTTACCCCCCAATATCATGCTACCCTCCTCCATAATAGCTCAAGAATTAAGAGGATCAGATAATGAAGTTTTGCAGATGAGGATACATAATATTTTGAAGGCAGAGGAATCTAGATCCAAGGCCAGAGAAAGTTTTAAACAACAACAGGAGGTAGTGAAGAGGTGGTTTGATAAGCACAAAGCTGGGACAAGAGAATTTGAAGTAGGAGATTTGGTTCTTAAGTGGGATCACCCTCATGATGAGAAGGGGAAACACACAAAGTTTCAATAGTTATGGGTAGGCCCTTTCCAGATTATGGCAAAATTTGGCCCCTCAACCTATAAGTTGCAGTATTTACAGGGAGGGTAGGAGAACTTACCAGTAAATGGTTTAGTTCTTAAACCTTACTTTTCTTGATTGTGTTTTGTTTTGTTCCATTTTGTACATAAATAATTGACTTGTTTTGCCACTTTGATTTGTTCCTTTCCTGTTTGTTTAGTGTAGTTTTCTTATGATTCCAATAAAGGAATCAAACTTTTGGTTGCATGGAGAACATCAGAACACTTGATAAACATAGATTCTTTGGGCATTAAGGTTGTGTCTTATTGTTTGAATTTGATAGAATTTCTTCTAGTAAGTAGTTTTCCTAAGTGTCTATGAACACATTGAGGTCCAGCGCAATCCCTGAAATAACTCAAAATCGAAAGGTCTGGAATACTATTGTGAGGCTCCATCCATTTCACATCTAAAACGTCCTAGCGGGTGACAGCAAAAGACCCATGGAAAGGGGAGCAGGGTAAACAGTATGTTATATCTAAATGATCCCATGCCAGGAATTGAAAGCGAAAAGGCTAATAAGATTCAAAACTCCTAAGGAAGCAATATTCATCAAAACAAAGTACTGAATTATATGAGTACAGATTGCCAAAAGTTCTTCTCCGTCCGTGAGTTGAAAATTACATCTCTCACACAAAAGGACACTATGGATAGAAGAGCCTGAATAAAATTCAAAAGAAAAGGCACCAGGAGGACTCAAAAGGACATAAAGTCCACAAACGAAAATGCCAAGTGGCATGGGAATGGGGAACAAACAAATATTTATGTTTACCATGAGTTTCAATCCTATGGCGTCTAAGCTGGAAACTACCCAAAGACAAAGTTAAAATGAAATCCTCCTGCTTAAGCCTCAAAAGAGTTATCCCGACCTTGACATTTTGGTTTCCATTCCCTAAAAAATTGGACTATCATCAATGATTACAGGTTCATATATGTGACATTATGGGAATCCAGACATCTAGAAGAATTCAACATGTTGGTTTCACTACTAAACAATCTATTGTTCAAAGAGGAGTTTATTTAGAGCCGTCAATTGTTGCAGTTGCAACTTTTTCCAAATTTCTGGAAATTTTGGACCCTCCTTGTTGATTTTGTTTGCCCCACTTTGCTACGTGTTTGGATTATTTGAGGCCTATTTCTTGCTATTCGAGATTTTGTTTGGGTCTGTGCGTGTTTTGGACTGAAAGGCTTAGCAGTTATACAATGTTTATCGTTTAGTTTTAAGGTAAGATTGGCATTTGCCATTTTTCGGAGGTCAGCCCGCGTTTTATTATTGGAAAATAGACCTTGCCTTTGGTTTTTTCGGAAAGAGTTATGATTTTGATCGAAGGCCGTAGACTGATTGAGTTCTGTTGTTGCGGCCCTTGAAGAGACTAATTGCCCGCCGGACTGTTTGTCATTTCACCGATATCCTGGTCTTTGTTTCTCCGTTGATGACTAGTCTGGGGATTTTCTTGACTGTAGGACTTTCGTCGTTCGGCTTTATAGCACACTAACTATCCGATGCCTCAGTAAGTCTCACCCTTGATGTTTTATCGTGCTGATTTTTGGTGTGTGTTTCAGAACCCCTAGACTGAAGGACCTTCGCCGTTGCAGCTTTGTAGCGCACTAACCGTTTGATGTCTAGTGTTTCGATTTGCCGATGGGGGTTTTTATATGCACGTTTCTTAATTGTTTTCTCGCCGGTTGTCATGAGCTCGTCACTATTTTCATAGATGACCAATGTGCCTTGTTTTATTAGGTTGATGTTTTCACGAGAAAGCCCGCTCCGGTTTCCTTTTCTTTCAATTTTCATTTTATTTGTATTATGGTTGATGTTTATTAAGATAGTCAGGATAAATGATGAGTTTTCATTTGATCGTAGGAAGACATAGGATATTTACTCGGTGAACAAGATGCAGCTGAAGGACAAAGCATGGTAAAGCATAAGGCAACAAAGTTGTTGCTTGGGGAAAAGAAAATAATGAATATCTGAAAAGGGACTGAGGAATGGTAGAACGTAATCATTTAAAAAAAAGAAAAAAAGCAAAGGCCCGGTATGGGGCATTCCGTCAGTTACCTAGCTTTTCCCGCTTTTTATAAAATCTTTATCTGGAATGTAACGTTTGGATGAATCATGAACATTCACAAAGTGACAAAACAGTGAGAGGGAACGGTTGGGGAGCTGAAAGGTTTTCCCTTTGGTATAAGTATGGGAGAGTGAGACAGAAATGGGGATTTTTCCGGGAGAGACTTGTGAACTACTTGTTGTAAGAGGAACTAATTCGTTTTACAATAATAAAATTGTAGTTTTTCTTGTTGGAGAAAGTGTTGTGTGGAATGTTCAAATGTGATGAAATGAACAATGTTGAAGGGGAACTATTTCGTTTTCAGCTGTGTTTCATTAACTGTGAGAGCGTTCTAACTTTCTAAACCTATGTTCTTATTTGAATGTTCTCTGGTTTATTCTGTGATAATTTCCACTATGAGTAATGAATGTTTTAACAGATGACGAGCTATCTTGTCGTGCATATCTTTATTCATGTTTATGTGTTTTGATTCCTAGAACAGCTATCTGTGATTTATCTTAACATATGAACAGTATTACATTACTCATGAATTAATAATCTTGCTCCCTAGGGACAACTTAGTTAGTATTGTTTTCAATTGTGTGTGATTTAGATGCGAGAGAGTCTAAGACGAGAGGTAAGAACCTGCGCATCACATTGTGACCACTCCTCACATTCTTCATCAATTTGCATATTAGATAGGCACTTGCATATCATACTTAAAGTCAAAATACAAAAATATACACGATGGACCGGGCCGCAACCGGTAAAACCCTTTGTTTTTGTTATTTGACCTACAGTAGCCATACTGCAAACTGGACGGATTCCCTACACCAAACAGTCACGGGTTAGTTGGGAACATTGACTGGTGAGAATCCCTTGCTGTTGTTGCCTGCGAATTTCCAGGCCTCAACACCTCTATCTCCTAAACTCTTTAACACATTTTCATTATAACCATTGAACCTAATAACTACTTAGAAATTGTGATGTCCCCATTTTGACCCTTGTTTTATATGTATATATATATATATATATATGCTTGTAATGTAAATGTTGTATGTATAATTCCTAGCGAGAAGCTCAAGGCCAAGGCCCCGATAGTGAATGACCAGTTTTAAAGGCAAGAATTATTGAATTTGCCACCATGGAAGATGTAAAAGCATGTGGATAATTATATAATTCAAATAAAATGTTCAAGGTTGGATATGGATGCAACATAATTGAGGGGATATGATACCCACTAGGGTGAGGTTAGGGGGTTGTGGGATTCCAATCCATAATTGCCAAATGTCACCTTGAGAACCCTTGTGCCATAAATGGAAAGTATATTCCCAAGCACACTTCCTTAACTGTTCTTAAATGTTGTTGTAAGAGGGTAGCTGATGAATCAACTCAAGATTTTAAGGAATCCTACAACATATTGCTACTTGGGGTATGGTAGATTATTGTTCAGATTACTTGACCCAGAAGTCAAGCTCCCCATTATTTCTGTGCAGGAGAAGGAATGCAAAGGTAAGATAAGTGCGTCGGCATGGGGACACACACACACACTCACACTCACACACCCATTCAAAATCTGCACGTAGGGGAAAAATGAGTGTGCCCAACTTAACTTGTGGGAAAATCACGTGCATTATCAGGGGTAATAGCAAGAGCCAACGAATTGGAAATTTGTGAACAACCTGTGAATGGGAATAGGGGACTGAACATATCATGGTCTAGAAGTGTAAAGATAGAAGAATCAATAGTTAAGGAGAAATCAAGGGTGGAATGGCTTGATAAAATCAATGAAGGAAATAATATCCAAGAAGTTAGAAGTTGAAACCTTTCTATGCCCACTGTGAATAAAACTAGAGGGAAGGGTTTCATGAGGAACTATCCAGTAATGAATGAGACCTTCCTTGGGTTAGGTGTGGTAGGTATTGTGGGTATATGACTATATGAACTGAGTGAGATGCATGTAGCTTTGTGGTTGAGCTAATTGACTTAGCATTCCCTTCTCTTGACTCCCTGTGTGCTTGATAAACCCAATAGAATACTAGCTTAACATGAGCGAATGTAGTCTTGAGTGTGAGTGAGCCTATCTAGTTCCTTTCTAGTGGATATCATAGCCCAACTATGGGGTGGTCTCTAAGCACTTAAAGAATATAGGTCGAGCATATACCTATAGTTGAGTGTGTTTCACTCACATAACCGTTTGCTAAATAATCCAATTGAAAGATAAGTAATTATGTGATGTTTGAATGCTCCATTATTTTTATGGAATGTTCAATTTGTTGATATAGTGAATGTATGATTGTGCATAATTATGTGATTGAATGCTCCATGAAATAAATGTTAATAACTGTAAATAAATTTAATCATATGCATAACCTATGTTATGAATGCTTGAATGTGCATGAGGAATGGATTAACTCATAGAGCTTGAATAACTTAAGGTAATAGCTATCCATAGTTATAAACAAAGTCATCCTCTTGCATCATTTATGATCCATTACATATGTGTTGAATAAACTATTTTTATGCATCCATTGCATTGTTACATAAATTGTATGCATGTTGTACACAGGTAGTTGCATTTTCATAATTTATGAACCTTGTAAAGTCAGATCTGGATTGGTGAAAGCTTGTGTGCATGACATAATTCCACATGGTCCAGTACATAGGTATTTATTGGGATTCATGTATGGTAGGCTCAAATTTCCATGGTTGAAATCGCCCAAAGAAGGAGGATTATCGTCGAGTTTGATGGTCGAAAGGTTGGGTTAATGCACAGGATGAAAATAGAGAAAATTGACTAAGTGTTGGCTTATGAAGATCTGAGCAATATTGATTGGAGATCGTTTGGTCAGATTTAATTCGAGTCATTGATCCTATGCCAACACTATGGGGTAGATATTAGTGTCGACGTGGAAATTGGTTTAAGGGTCGTGGTGTAATGCAAAATTCTGACAAATGAAAGAAGGAGTAAAGGGGCAGATTGGTTGGAAGTTGAGACACAGTGTCGAGTTCCAACTGGCGACGTCGAATATGTTAGAGTCATGAGTTTAGATGGAGCATGTTAGAATATTGTTACGTGTTCCAGCTTTCGACTACCGAAGTTGAGGAATTAGAGTTAGAAATTTGGGGAGGTTGACAATGAATGGTGTGATTGCTTCCGATTTCCACTTTCAACTTTGGTGAACAAAAAATTCAAGATAGGAAGAAAAGAGTTGGAGCATTTGAAAGAATCCGTCAAGTTAACAGATCGAAAATATTGAAGCAGTTGCAAACATTGGCCTTGCATATTATTATTCCAAACATCATTTGGATCAAGGAAACACATATCAGAGTGATAAAAGAAAAGGATAATGTAATTTAATCGTTTGGAAGAGTCCTCCATCATCTCAAAATTTCACTGAGGTGACCAGGGATGTCATAAACCAGTATCAGAGCAAGAAAATTTGACAGAATGATGACCGAGGATGTGACAAAAATACAACACTTAAATCTCATAACCTTATTGTTGTAGCAACTAAAGTTACCAACTTGCAGTCAGAGTGTGGGAAAATAGCAGAAGGTCGAGATTGTACATATGGGAAGGGTAGCTAAGCTCAAATATTCAAGAGTATTGACACCATAGAGGAACCAAGGTGGTACACATGAAACCCCTTACACACAAAGTCCATGGGAGCTTGGATAAGTATTGGAGGGGTAAGATCTGCTACTCAACTTGATACGTCCTGGTATTTAGCTCCTATTTTAGAGGAGTTTCCCAAACATATATAAAAAAATTGGATTTTTTTCTCTCGAGGACAAACTCCTTTGTTAAAAATTGAAATGGCCTCAGAGAGTTTACTTTCCAACCTAATCCAAGGCCCTATCGTATACCAGTTGGTGAACCCTATAAATTCAAAATCCTATTAAATTTTAGATTAAGCATTCATTTTAATGGTTGTTACTTATAAGGATGTGAAAGTGTGAAAATGCCACGTTCTCCACTAAAAAAAAGACACTATTTGCAAATGAAAAATACCACTCAAGCCTTTGAAATAGATACTTGACCATAAACGACTTCCAAAAATAAGAAAAACCAAGCATAACTTTCCGAAATTTTAAGCAAGATAAAACATTTTAAGGAAAATATTGTAACCAAAGAAATAAATTCTTTATGATTTTCATGAGATAATGCCAATGACAGCAATATAATATTTTGTTTTATAAAAACACTCTGAAGAACATCAAAATGCCCAAAAGATTGCTAAATGAACTAGAAGAAAACTACAGTTTCATGCAAAATTCAATTTTGCTTGTCATTAAGGGAATAATAAAAAACCTAAATGATGATTTTGAAGGCTTAAAAATTAGAAATTTGAAAATATAAGAAAGACCCAGATTTGCACTAGTAATAATAAACCAAAAAATCACACACACACAAACACACACACACACACACACACACACACACACACGTATCCTTTTTTTTGCTAACTAGGACTTATATGCACCCCACCTTTTATCAACTCGCATATATTAGTGCCATATATGTTCCCTAATCAAATGTAGGGTGCGTATGCAAACCAAGCTTGTGAAATTTCCATTTCTTGTGTGTATACATGCATGTATACATTGTAGGTTGCATATTTTAGGGTTTATACATGCATATATAGAATGTAGGATGTTTATATAATATACATTCCCTAATACACAATAACAAATGTATGAATTTTCAAAAATATGAATAAGACAAAGGAAAATACCACCTATAGGAACACATGCCACTGATAACATAGTAGGGTGCATATATGCGCACCTGGCACAATATTGTACACATATATGTACCGAGGAGGTTAAGCATGCATTTACAAACTTCAAAAAAGTATATTTTTTGTTTTCTCAATTTGGGTTTTAAGCTTGTGAAAAGTACTCAAATAGGAAGAAGAACCAAAGCAACAAAAAATACCACAAAAATACCCTATGCTAATCTAAAAAATGAGACTTCCCCAACAAAGTTGCCAATTGTGTTCCAGAAAAAATTCCCTAATGAGTTTGGGTTATAGTCATCAAAGAGCACAATGTCCTTAAAGATGCTAAAATTCCTAAGTAAAACAATCTAATCACATATTTATAACCAATTCTCGATTTAATGAAAAATCTAGAAGCCTACTTGTAGTCCAATGTTCGAAGTATATTCACCTCTTAAGCTTTTAGTCCTACTGCTTTCTTGAATACATGTAATCAAGAAATAAACATGAAAACACGAGTAGATGGCTACAAAATAAATAATCAATTGAATATAATTACTCTAATTAATGTGTTAATTAATCAATATTTCATAACCATAAACTTAACATTGAATATGGATGGACAAGAGAGTTCTTTATATATAAAAAATAATAATACATAAGAATGGTTTCACCTGTAATTTGTTCTAGAACTATTTTGAAACTAGAGTTTGAGTTCCTCCACTCAGGCCACACACTTGCAAGACTTATCCATGCTTCACTTAGAGTAAGATGATATCAATATGACTTATAAGGAATGAAGATTGCTGGAAATGAAGATTTCTAGATATGGAAAAGTATTTGCAAACATAGGATTAGGGTTGTGGATTATGTAATCAAAATCACAACATGATGATTCTATAAGCTATTCTCTCCCCCTTCTCTTCTTCTCTTATGCCTCTTTTATACTTTTGGGTAGGAAGTTATAGATATTGGGGTAGTTATTCATGGGAAACAAAGTTTAGAAGAAGTAAAAACCTGTTTTAGTTTTTGCAATATATATATTAATCCCGAAACAGATGCATACGTGGATTAGACATTGCAAAGGCATGTATATGCGTGATAGCCATACATAGGGCATGTATGACCTAAAAAAATAGATTTTTAAGGATTATTCTGAGAAGGGATCTAATAAATAATCCACATAATGACGAGGGAGCATGCAAAAGGGGAAGATGATCATAAATAAGGCCAAAGTGGGCATCTTTGCACATGATGTGGAACAATATGCTATAAAACTTATCATCCATGATCCATATAAACTATACATGTCTTGTTCCTTATACTTATAAACCTTTATTTCTATAACCCCAACATTTAAAACTCATATTATTTATAACCGCCAACCATTAACACCTAATACCCATCCCCTATATTTCCAAAAGACTAATTTTTGCAAACATATATCCTTATAACTCACAACCCGTGCAACTTCTTACCACTATAAACCTTCGTCACTATTTCAATCTACACTAACCACTTTAACACACACACACATTATAACCACTATAAACGATAATCCTTAGAACTACTTATCTGAGCCATTATATTATAAAATTTAATAATATAACCCATAATATCTAACCAATATAACCCTTATAACCTCTCAACATTGTAACCCCTATCACCCTAAATCATAATTTTCATAGCCCTTAACTAGTTTTATGTTAAACCCTAACCATTGTAATACCTAAAGTTAATCAATATAACCTACATCCTATATAAATTATAAAACTATATGGTCAGTCATCACCTAACCTCTATAACCATTACGACCTTTAACCTCTAGCACCATATCCTTAACATCCATAACATATAACATGTAACCCATATTAAACTTATAATCATAACCCTTAATCCCTAACCCATAAAACCTAAACATTAACTCTTAACCTTGATAACTTGTAATGAGTATAATCCCTACCCCTACGATGACTAATCCATGTGATGCATAATTACAAACCTATAAATACCTTAATCCATATAATTCATAATACTTATATTAGAAAACCCATTATTTGTGTACCCCCTATAACTCCTAATCACCATAAGTCCTATTACCCTTATCCATTCTCTTTGATTATTCCTTATAGCCCCTAGTTTATATGTGTTTATAACCCTGAACCCATAGTTCTTATAGACCATAACCTAATTGATATGTCCTACAAGTCCTCAAATATCTGTAGATTATATCACCTAACCCATTCATGACCTTCTATAATCTTCACCTCGATAACCCCTAAATCCCTTTACTACAATAATGAAACCTTAAAAACCATTGTAAATCCAGACCACTATCATAACTAAGTTTTAGTCTTTAACTCATAAAATCAAATCCCTATTTGGTTTAGTCTTTAACTCATAAAGTCAAATCCCTATTTAGTTTAGTCTTTAACTTCATAAAATCAAATCCCTATTTAGTTTGATGCTTGTATACTTTGTATTAAGGACGTTTTATGCTATATGAATGTAGTCTTTAACTCATAAAATCAAATCCCTATTTAGTTTGATGCTTGTATACTTTGTATTAAGGACGTTTTATGCTATATGAATGTACACATATTTGATTTTTATGAGTGGAATAATTTTAGGTCATTCATATTTATTCTTTACTTTAAAGAATATGTAAATTTATGTGGAGTAGTATGGTTATTTTGACTGATGGGAAATGATTTTTTTAATTCTTAATTTTTTGATAGAAAATAACATATGTTTTATCTAAAGAAACAATCACCTATATGTTTGGATCTAAAAGTTTGTTAAATTAACATAATATGTACACATTTACAATAGTTATTTTAAAACTAAATTTCATATCATTTTAGTTGCACACTAGTTTACTTCTAAAAGTAATGACATCATATGTTATCCTAACCAATTGTGTGGAGTCTTGTAAAATATAAGTCACATTTACATCCTTATATCGTGTTTTCATATGGGAGTATGTGAATGTTTTTTATTGACACCAAATACTTTATAATATAACTTTCACATTAAATGATTAATGCAAAAAATGATATTAAATAATTTAAACTAGAGTTAAACATCATATTGCATATTTAATTTATAACACTGACACATAATACATTTTATAAGTCAAATAACATCAACATGGAATGAACAAACATTTAAATATAGATGAATGATATCGACATGATATACATGGATATCAATATCAAGTTTAAAGTTACATAACTAAGAGCAATATCATTTTATTGAAGTCACACATAGATAAAGTTAAGTTCAAAGCTAGAATATACCTTTTATAAACATGGAGTAAAGTCAAGTTCATTATCAATCTCAAATACACACTTTTAACGTATTGTGATTAAAATTTAACATAATTTTAACTACTACATTATTAAATAGTTAAATTGAATAAACATTATATAATGACATTAAATTATATGTAGGAAATGACCTTAAATGGTTTTAACAAGAATTAAATATTAAATTGCATATCTAATTTAGATTATTGAGACACAATATATTTTATAAATCGAACAACATCAACATTACATGACAAGACATATAAATATACATGAACGATATCAATATGGCATACATCAACATCAACATCAACATGATACAAAAATCCCATAATACATATGGATGATAATAAGAAAATCATAATACATATTCAATATACATCAGCTAGCTGGTCCACCACTAGAGCTAGAAGAATCAATACCTCTCCCACTAGAGCCATGGGTATAATTAGAACCTCCACCACTAGATATGGAAACATCAATACCTTCGCTAAATAAACATGCATAATGAAGAAGTTCATACATCTTTCTGCCATAATAAATTTGTGCAAGAGAGAGTGGTTAGTTGGATTGATGATGAGGAGAGGCTGGCCAGTCAAATTTTGGATCAAATGAAGGTCCTCAGTTGATTGGGTGAGCAAGAGAGTGTGGCCACTTAATATGTGGAGGAGAGGGTGGTGACTTGGAATATGGAGGAGGGAGTGGCAACTCAACATGTGGAGCAGTGGTTGGTTGGTTGGTTCGATGAGCAAGATAATGTGGCTACTAAACATGTGGAATAGAGGGTGGTCACTTGACATATGGAGGAGAAGGTGGAGGAGGATATGGAGGATGTGGATGATCCCTACACTCAAGAACCATAGTTGAATAAAAATATGGCACATCAATGGAATCATATCATGTGGAAAGGTCACCCAAAATATTTGAGCTCAGGGTTATGTAACATATCGTTAACTCATATAGGGTAAAATCCTTGCTAAGCCAACAATGTAGATAATTGATCCACCATCCACTCACAAAATATATGGTTTGGCCGACATCACAAGATAGGTATTTATAACAAGGGAATCTCCTCAACCTTAGGCATATTATAGTCAAGTCAGGAAGGAAGATCCATAACATATGTGCCAACAGATGCAAAAACATAATCAATGATAATTACGCAATTTAAAGAAAATGTTACAATAAATTACATGTGCATAAAATAAGATAAAACATGAAACTAGATAATTAATCAAAACATAATGCTAATATTACCTCTATCATTTGGTGGCTCATTCTTGATAAAATGAATATTATAATGTCCATTCTAGTCCATCCTTGTGTATGGGTGTTGAACAAGATCCATGGTGTGGTCATCCTCACTCACAAGCATCTCCACTTCCTTTGAACTAGTCTTGACAAGGAGATTTTTTTGGTCCCTCTTAGGCATCATCTGTACCACTATATGCATTAATTCCTTGGTCCTTTACCTAGGAATATGGTGGTTAAATGATATTCTAATTGATGAAATCCTCTAAAAGAATAAACAAAATAGTTCTCATCCAAAAGGGAAGCCCATCCTCCCATCAAACACATAATGATAGTGACCTAGATCTAAACAAAACTATCTTGAAAAAATGGTAGACCACATAAGCAATCTGGGAATTTACACCAATGAATGTATATAATACGACAAAGGGAAACTAATGCATTGTTCATATGAGGTATAATGGAACACTATCATGGCCATAAGAGAGAGGCACTTAACCTCCTTTTCTTGAAAGAGGTAATATGCAATTGGGCACCCATGAGTTGGAGGTTACTTGGGACAATTGTGTCCTCACCGATATATTTCTAAACATATGACAACCAATATTATCCAATGACTAGGTGGTGGATTAGGGAAATAGAAAAAAATTCTCCCCTCTTCTAGACAAGCTAGTAATAAAATACATGTCCTCCACTGTGGGATGGTACGACAAATTGATACTGACTCTAAATGCCTACGATGTGTGATGCCAATGATGTATCGACTGCACCGATAATTGCGAGTTTCCCCTGAGGGATATAGCCTCCTCAAAAGACTTGGGGAGGACAATATTCCTAAGGAGGACATGCATATCAATAATAATAATTCAAGGGTATAAATATCTCTCCCTCTCTTGGGATTCTCATGTCTCCCATGCAAAGTTGTATGGGTCTAACAATCATTGTTGTTGCTGTCATATTTGTTGTCTTTGATTCACATACAACATTCATTAGGAACACACACACACACACCATAAAAAATTATACTAAACAATCACTTTTATTTATTGATAATTGAGTTGTTTTTCCAAAAAACTGCCTAACATAATCAATGTTCCTTAAAAAAATAGATCGAATTGTTGTTGTTGCTTGTAATACCCCCATTTTTTACCCTAGATTGTATTGAATTATTATGTGAATATTATAAATATGCGATGTATGATTCCTAGTGTGGAGCTCAAGACCAAGGCCCCGCTAGTGAATGCTTGGCTTATAAATGCAAGTATTTTATATTTTGTGGACATGTGCTAGTCATCCATAGAAAAATGTAAAAACAATGTAAATATTTATAATGCAAATAGAAATCTAAGAGGAAACTATGGAGGAAACTAAATGAGGCATCTGTGTTTATCCACTAGGGAGAGGAGAGGGGTTTGTGGGATTAAATCCTTTGTTTCCATGTGTCATATTGAGAACCCATGTGTCTTATATGGTAAGCAACTACCCAAGTGAACTTCATTGTTGATCTTTATTTTTGTTGTAAGGAGGTAGCTGAACAATCAGATCATGAATTTAATGGAGGATGGGATGAACCCAAAAATTCATATGGTTGAGTATGAGCTTAGGTTTTGGTACTCAGAAGTCAATTATTTCCCTCACGAGGATTCATTTCCCTTCATTCCCATTGCATTGTTGGGAAATTAGGAGGCAATTTTCAACAAGCTATGCATACCCAACGATGAAAGGAACAAAAAAAACAACCAGAGAAGAAGCCATGTTTTAGAGTGTCAATAACTCCCAAAAAATTGTGTGGGTAGTGAAATCCAATGGGGGATCCATATATGTCAATCTGGAGGCGAATTTGAGAGTGTTAAAGACCTAAGAATCCATGGGGGACCTATATTTGGAAGCACAAAAATTGAATTTCGTGGTTGAAGTTAGTGTGACCAGCAATTGAAAAATCCAAGAGAGGACTAAAGTTGAGGAAATATTAGGGGTTGGAATTTAAACCTAGTGAAGGAAAGAAATATATGAAGGTTTATCAACTTGGACCTTTCTATGCCCACCTTGAATAATATTGGAGGGAAGAGGTGAGGGATTATGTAGCAGATAAGGGGACCTTTCTTGTGTTGGGTGTGGTAGGTAAAGTGGGTGCCAAGATTGGATGAATCCAATTGAGATGTCTGTAGCTCTATGGTTGAGCTCACTATATTATCATTCTTCTTCCCATCTCTTTTCATGCTTGATATACCAAGTCATGTGTTGGATTATCATGGGTGTGTGTTTTATATGGCTATGAGTGATCCTATGTAGTCCCTCCTTAGTGGATACATAACCCAGCTTAGCGGTGGACTCTCAGTAGAGAGATAAAGTGCTAGACAGAGTGCCTATGGTTGGGTGGAACATTTCTATTCCACAACCAATTGCTTAGGCATATTCATTGAAAATATAAGTGTTTACTTGTTAATTTATTGTTGTGTGTTATCGCTGATTTTACCACACATGGTTGATCACATATTTATGGCATTCCCTGTCCCTCTATAGACTCTTCAGACCCCATGGAATTATATTATCCTTTGATGTTCCAAGATCATCCCTAAAAAACTCATGTTTATTGCTGTATGCAACTTTTAAATCCATACTCGTGTGTACACGCGATTTTTGACCTTAAACCCATGTACATTGGGATGTGTGCATAAGTCCAAACATTTTTGGAATTTCCCTCATATGAGTCCGAAGATCCTTACTCTTGGCCTTCCATATGCCTTGAGAATGCTCGGATTCGACCCTCCATTACCCTTTTGGAGTGCTATATAAGGAACCCCCTGGATACATTGAAGAGGGGGAATTGAAGAGCAAAGAAATTATAGTCCATTGTTGCCTCAATTTGCTTATACTTGAGTTTGCATCCCTTTGTCCCTTTGGAGCACTTTGTGTTCTTCCCAAGCTTGCATTTGGTTTGTGAGCTTGCTATAGAGAGATGGAGGATTGAGGTGGTGGAGGCCTAGGTGGAGGACTTGGTTTCTCTGGTTCGTAGACATGCCGACAGAGGTTGTCACTCTTGTAATCTCTGATTTTATTAATAGAAATATCTTTTCATGTCCAATGAATGTGCATTTGAATATGAATATTGTATCCATGGATGTAATTGATTGTTTATACATTATTGAATATATATGCTAAAGTAGGTCTAACACATTATTATAGAGCATGCTTGTCTTGTTTGTTGTTGTTGAGAGCACATTTTTAAAGCAAGCGTGAATTGGAAAATCTTAACAGGGATCTACTTCAACTGTCCGGAACAAGGTACGATTCAATATCCCTTAGTGTTAGATGTTTGGTTTCTCTTGCATATTGGGAAAGATTGATTTCTGGTGTTAAGCTGTCTGTTGTGGTATGCCCCAAGCCATAGTAAGTTTCTCTCCGTAATAGAATTGGTGACTCTACTAGGGAAGCTCCTTGTTTTTCTTTGGGGATGGGGGCACAATATGTTTTATACTTGCCCTTTGTTTCTCCATGTTTCTATGTCGCATTTTATAGTATGTTCATACATTGACACTCCCCTTGAGTAGTTTGACCCTTAACCTGCTTTTTACCACTGTATTCTCTGTATACACGGGTTTTAGCTGAAAAGTCACGTACATACATGGTTTTTGGCCAAAAGTCGCGTATACATGTAGGTTTTTGGCCAATATCCACATATACATGCATGTTTTTGGCCAGAAGTCGCGTACATACGTTGTTGTTCTTTATACAGTCGCGTACATCCTCCCTTTTGGTTGAGTTTGATGTTGTGGGAAGTTGTTGGGTGGATTGTGAGTGTGGCTGGGTCTTCCTGGGTTTTGATGTTGTCTGTTGACTGCTTCTTTTCTGACCAGAGACCTTTTTTTCATTGATTTTTCTTTGAAAGTAGTTCTAGTCATTTATATTTGTTGTTTTTCCATTAGTGCATTACTCTTTTTGTCTCGGTGTCTTGCTGGGCTTGTGTTTTATACTTGCTGTAGAGACTTAGAGTTTTAATGACTTTTATTGCATTTTCATTCTTTATATTGAAAATACAAAATAGTTGCATGCTTACTTGCATCTCACATGGATTTAAGGAGGTACTTGCATTGGATTGCTTGGATGAGAGTTGTGTTTAGGCTTTCATATAGTAAATATTGCACTGGCATTCAAAAAGGAATAATTTTACATGCATCTCATGTAGTGGCATACCCCATTTTTCATTCTACACAATTGCACTTGGCATTTCTTGTTAGGTGTGCACATTTATTTCACTGCTAAGTCATAATTTCATTAGTCGCATGGCCATTTCCTTTTGAGTAATTACAACCATTAAAATCAACGCTTAATTAAAATGAACTACACATTTTTCTTTGATAGGGTTCACCAACAAGATTAAGATTTAGAGTCTTGGAATAGTTCATTGTGAGTCAATTCTCCAAGACTACTAAACACAAACAATTAGGTGTCTGTCGAGGTGAGAGAGTGAAATCCTTGATATAATTAGTGTTTCTCGGGACGCTCCTCTTACATAGGAGTTGAGTGCGAGGCGACGTGCACGATTATGATTGGGAGAGGCCTTGGTCACTTTTTGTGAGCACCAGAGATATTTCCAGGATCGTATTCGTATATGGGGACTCTTTTGAGTTTCGGTATTTTCTACCCTGCCCATACGGTCGATCCTGCCTATGACTGTTTTCCTGAGCATTGGTTATATTGGGGTGACCTTAGTTTCCTAACCTAGGTATCGCAGGGGGTACTTGCAGAGGTTATTTTGTAGGTGTCCTGACCAGGTAGGGGTCAGAAAACACAGTCGCTATATGCGTTGAAGCCGAGGGCCACTATAATTGGTTACATACCTTTGCTTCTAGTGTATGGGAGTCTTTGGCCTCTCCTAGGCGAGACATACCTGCTGCATTCGGGAGCTCACATATCCTTCCCTTGGTTTGCTTGCTTTTTGGATGTAGATTTTCTTAGGAGTGTGCTCTTTGTGCGATAGTTGGCCTTTGGGATCGTGGTTACTTGAGTATAGTTATGCTTTCTTGAGTTTGAATCCTTTTATTTTTAGCATGCATGGTATCCTTTCACCTTTCCTTGGTCCTAGTACGGACCTTGGTGTTGGACTGGGGTGCACCACAGCCCCTTATCTTTCTCACAGATTTGGGAGTGGTCATATTCCATCATCTACTCCATTTGTTGAGGATTTTTACTCCCTTTTCTTGGTCTTAACACTAGTGTTCACCCTCATGGGGGTGGTAGTGGATACATGAACATTGGGTCTACACCTTACATTATTTATTATGTCCCATCATCCACTGCACTGTTTCCTTTGAATGCAGTTGTTATGATCAATCCTCCCTGTACCCTATAGTTTGGGCTCTTTACTCACTGTTTTCAGTTGTTTTGGACTAATATTGTTTTCATGTAGGGTCCATTTTTTGTACACTCTCTTCGAGTCTTTGATCTGTTCGTGCTTATGACAGGTATAATTTTGAATTGACATATGGGTTAGGACTTCACATCCGCTTGCATTATGCATTGCCTTATGACCATTTCATTTTGACCTTAGGTACGAACCCATTCCATGATATCACGAAACCTTCATGTTGCTGTTAGAAGTGGTATTGTGTGAATGGTAGAGCTTTCCTATACATGGGTGCCCTAGTTAGACCCTTTTTGCATTTGGTGCCCATGCTGAGTTGCCTCCTTTAGGTTTTGGGAGTCCCTTTTTAGTCCTGCCATGTCCTTGAGCAAGAGCTTTATGCTCCTCTTGAACTTTATGCCAGCCATACCCCTCGGGACTCCCTTGTATATATCAAGTTGTAATTGCATTTTCATGAGTTTTGCTTTCCTTCTTGAGATTTATGCCAGCTCCCTGACTTTGATTTATCAGCCATATAGCCTGATCTTGTCTCATGTCTAGCCAAGCAGAGTCTTTTTACATATATTTTGTAGCTTGATCATCCCTTTTACAGGGAGGAGACCTTCCCCCGAGTGTCATTATCCTGTACATATATCCTTGCATTGAGCATAGGCATGTTCCACTACTTGGAACTAGTTTTCTTGCCCCCTGACACTCGTCTCCTCCTAGATTTGTACTATAAAGCACTTTTATTATTTTTCAAGCTTTTCAAAATATCTAAAAAAGTCCCCCCTAAAATCAAAAAACCAAAAAACCAAAAAGATGGATAGGAAAAGATAATATCTTTGGCAGCAGTTCAGTCATGTCGCCTTCGAACAGAGCACTGTATATCGCTTTCGTTGGTTGGGTTATTAGTTTGACTTTAGGAGTTGTACTCCTTACTCTGAGTTTATCTCCACCAACTGGTTAAGCTTCCAGTCCCTATGGAGCCTATGTTGTTGCCTCATGTGTCACAAATATGTCCTAGTTTGCATATCGAGTCCATGCTGCCTACCTTCAGTCACCATTTTCCTTTATGCTCTTGCTCGAAGGAAGTTGAAGCCTGAATCGACCATTCCTCAGTTATCTTGACTTTGCATATTGGCCATTCCCGGTACTGTTACTGGTCCGTGCACATATTATTCGAGTTATTCCACATTATAAAGCATTGCTAAGTACCTCGTGTTGGTTGATGGGGGATTCCTTAATGCTCTCCTTCCAACGGATTCCATTCCATTGACATCAGATCATTTATTCATGAATAGGAGTCTAGAGTCCTTTGAGTTCCTTGAGACTTACTGTCATTAGTGGTAGGTTCTCTCGCCATCGACATTTTTGGGAATACATCAATGTCCCCTGATCGATGGATTCTTCCAAGTGTTCGAGCTCAACACATATATTCACACTTGTTAGATTGCACTATGTACCTTGATTCCCATTTTCATTGCCGGTGGGTGATATCACGTACGTTAATGGTATACATCAATGACCGGTAATCAGATGATGGAATACTATGTTTGACCTTGACACATCTATTCACATAGTAGGACATGTACTCTTAGCGTTTCGTGTAGAAGACCTTTCAGCTTGGTGGCATTCCATGTATGCTGCCTCCTTGATCGTGCCAATGTTCATGAGATATCAGCTCTCATGATTTGATTCCAATGTATATCAGATATCTTCAGCCACTATGGAGATCTTGATCCATTGTATATCTTCAGCCCGTTATGGAGATCTTGATCCATTGTATATATTCATCCATTTTGGAGATTCTGATCTATTGTATATTGTATGTGGCGATGACCACACATGAAAAATTTTGTATATCATGCCTATTCATGGCCCATTAAAGGAAATTTCAACTCAAAATGGGTGTTTTAACACTAATTCAAATTCCATGTCATCATGTGTTATCCAATGAAATTGCTTTAAATTTGAAATACCGTATAGGTCTTAAACAAATTTTTAATATAAATTTGGGGA
>LPNX010780082.1:1651081-1700813 GCA_001517045.1 Pseudotsuga menziesii
GCCGAGTGGGTACGTGTTGGATGCAGAATTTAATTTTGCATCCAACAAGCTCGCCCGATCAAAATTTGAGTAAAATCAGAGAGAGATATGTCGAAAACACGAACAAAAAAAGTAGTTTTTTTCTTTTCTTCCTCCAAAATTAATAAATATTATTTTATTACTTTAACTATTATTTTATTATTTATCTTAGGAGGCTCATTTTGAGTTGAAATTTCCTCTAATGATTGTACTCTTATGTACCTAAGACTACTCCATGTATTTGCAGTCACATGCAGAGATTTATCATTGTATTGTATTGATAAGTGGCTGGTTCTTCCACCCAGGTATTCATTACTCCACTTTTGGGATTGATTTTATAATGTATTTCAGCCATCATGTTACCCCTCTGACCTCACACATTAGGGGACATCTATTATAGTTGATTTTACCACACATGGTTGATCACATATTTATGGCCTTCCCTGTCCCTCTGCAAACTCATTATACCCCATGGACTTATATTATCCTTTGATGTTCCAAGATCATCCCTAAAAAACCCTTGTTTATTGTTGTACGCGACGTTTAAACCCATACTCGCGTGTACATGTGACTTTTGACCTCAAACCTGCATACATCGGGATGTGTGCATAAGTCCAAACATTTTTGGAATTTTCCTCATATGAGTCCGAAGATCCTGACTCTTGGCCTTCCATATGCTTTGAGAACGCTCGGATTCAACCCTCCATTACCATTTTTGAGTGCTATATAAAGAACCCCTTGGATACATTGAAGAGGGGGAATTGAAGAGCAAAGAAACTATAGTCCATTGTGGCCTCAGTTTTCTTATACTTGAGTTTGCATCCCTTTGTCCCTTTGGAGCACTTTGTGTTCTTCCCAAGCTTGCCTTTGTTTTGTGAGCGTGCTATCGAGAGATGGAGGATTGAGGTGGTGGAGGCCCAGGTGGAGGACTCGGTTTCTTCGGTTTGTAGACGTGTTGACAGAGGTTGTCACTCTTGTAATCTCTGATTTTATTAATAGAAATATCTTTTCTTGTCCAATGAATGTGCATTTGAATATGAATATTGTATCCATGGATGTATTTGATTGCTTATACATGATTGAATATATATGCTAGAGTAGGTCTAACACATTATTATAGAGCATGCTTGTCTTGTTTGTTGTTGTTGAGAGAAAATTGCTAAAGCAAGCGTGAATTGGAAAAGCTCAATGGGGATCTACTTCACATGTCTGAAACAAGGTACGATTCGATATCCCTTAGTGTTAGATGTTTAGTTTTTCTTGCATATTGGGAAAGATTGATTTCTGGTGTCAAGCTGTCTGTTGTGGTATGCCCCAAGCCATAGGAAGTTTCTCTCCGTAACATTGTGTTTGAATGTGCAAGACTTTGATTATTATGTTTGTGATGAATATGCTGGTATATGCATTCTGTGTGTGTGAAATGAATTTATTTTCCATTTTGTATTTTTGTTATGCATTTGCACGCGCATTTAAATGTTCATGAATTTGGTAACATGGACATGGAGACAAAATTTAGAACCCCATAAATTGTTCATGTTCCCATTAGCCTTGTTAGATTAATGAGCGAGGACCTAAAAATGCTTAGGTACCAACAATGCACCATTAATAGTGCAGAATGAATAGCTATTCGACACCATTAATGTGGTGTGTAATTTTTAAAGGTTCATTGGTGCTCCCCTATTAAAGTGTACCATTAACATCGGTGTGCCACTATAAACAAAGACACAATCATGGTGCACAAAAAATAAACATTTGGACTAACCCAATGTTTCTGTGAAATTCAAAGCTCTCTACCTTGGTGGTATATTCTATAGTGGAAAACGACGACGGTGCATTTATGACATCATAATGCACCACAATCAGCAATGAAGTAATATTAGACACACCGCATGCTTGGTTCATAGGGTGGGGTTTCTAAGTTTAAGTGGCGAGATTTCAATATTCATATGCACTGCTTATGATGTGTTTGTTATACCTATCTGTACCATTAAAGGTGTTTGCAACTATGCATTTGTAATACATGTCCACACTATTAATGGTGTATCTTGATATTATAAATACACCATGGTCAACGATCATTTTTATTACAAAGTGCACCACCAACATATGTTTTCTTTTTGAGTTTTTGGATGCACCGTTACTATTGCTTCATTGTATTACAACGCACACGGAAAGATTCATATTTTTTTTTAATTTGTTCGGTGCGGTTTTTGTTACAATAAGCACCAGTCACTATGTTTATATTTAATGAACAATGCATAGGTTTATAATATCCAATGAATCCTTTTGTAACCTTTTGCTGAATTTATTTCATTTGCCGATATCCTTTTTTTAAACTAAAAAAATATCTCCAAATTCAATTACGAGGTTGTTTTTTTTTTTTTAATTTTATTGATGTCTTTTAAGTTTTATTAAGCACTTCTTACCATGTTTGGTTTCAATAAAGAATGCACTAGATAACTATCTTTACACCAAGAGTAGCGATGTGTTTATAACCCAGTATGGGGGAGATGTGTAACGTTACATGTAACGAACTAATGTTATGTGCACAGAGAGTAGTGAGGTGTTTACAACGCAGTATGGGAGATATATATATATATATATATATGTTGTGGTTCACAAACCCCTCAGGGGGTTGCTACGTCCACGGGAAGAAATCACAGGGGGGCCATCCAAAGGGGGCTCACCCCTTGCTTTGATTATAGAGCTAACCCAATGGGGACATCAAGTGAGACCCTTATATATCAATGTATAGCCACCCGAGGATTTGACCCCAATACCTTCTGCTCATAACTTATAACACTTAACCACTTGAGATAGCCCACTGGAATATATATATAGACACACACACACTATATGTATTTATGTATATATACGTAATATATAATATGACTTTTTTATTATTTTTATTTATCGTAAAGAAAAAAAAATGTCACATTGGTAAAACGCGATTGATAGTTAAAACTAGCATAGATTTAAACGTGGATCTATCAAGTATGGAAAAGCATTCAATTTTTTGAGGTGTTATTTTTTTATGACATTTTTTTATATTTACATTTTTATTTTATGAGCTAAGATGGTTTTTTTAATAATTTTTTATTCGGTTTTCTTTTTTTATTTAATAAGCCAACACACACACACATATAGCCCATATACATATGTTTATAGGCTATATACATATGTATAATACATACATAATATATATATACACACACATGTATATATATATATATATATATTAGTTAGCGTTCAAAGTCTTAGGTAGGTTGTAGGGAATAGATAGATATAACACCTTTCGACTCTTCTACATTGATTTACCCAGATTACAAAGCCCTTTTGGTTTAAGTTTTGAAGAGTATTAAAAAAAAAAAAAAACTTATATTATAGATTATTTTATCTTACTTTAGTGATCCAATTATTATGGAGCATTGGTGTCATATTTTTGTAGTTTCGCATCTGTGTGTTTCGATCTATCTAATGCAAAATTTATACATGTATACAATTTTACAATAATGGTATAATTATCCATAAAATTTGATAGGACTTTCACTGTGCTATGCGCCAATACATTTTGTCATATTAAAGACAAGAACAAATCATGCATTAATATCAACAAGGCATTTTTTTATTATTCAATATCGATGCATTATGTCTTTAGTGCTTGATAACTTATGATGTGTTAATGTTATTATAAAGGGGCACATCGATGCATTATTTACCGTTCAAGTGGATTTTTAATAAACATTTGCTAACACCTTTGGATACTCACCTCCACTTGCAACCTCCACTATAAATGAACAATGTTCATACATTTTTTGGAGAGGTTATGCAAAAATCTCCACTAGAAGGTGTTTTATTTATAGTGGTTTCTTCCAATTTATTATACATGATTAGGTTGTTAGGTAAGTGGTTTCCAAAGCCCTAACTTATCAAGTTTCCCTTATAGTTACTCTCGTAAATATTTGGATCCTCTTGCCTTTGCTTCTCCCATGTAGAATCTACTTCATGGTATAACCCTATTCCTTGTAATTCACTCACCATCCCCAAAGCTTCCAAATCCACTGGGAAACTATTCTTCTCATTCCACTAATGCTAATCTAGACACTAGTGACATCTCGTCTTCTTGGATTTCCCCTTTGATTGATGACTTCACTTGTTTAGCCACCCCCCACATGACTAATTCCTTTCCTATGGGAGTTGTTTGGCTTAACATATGGGAGATATACGCAGGGAGTAAGAGGCCATTGCCAAAGGCTATCCATCTTATCTTCGAACAATATATTTGACACCTACCCTTTCCTGTATTTTTTCAACCTTTGTGCAAGTAACTATCACCCCGTTATCTCCATTGGAACCTCTACTGATGGACAAAATGTTAGCAATCAAATCCCAGTTTGCATCCCAAATGTTGAGTAAATACTTAGGTATTGTTGTGCTCTCCTAGGAATGCCATACTAAAATATTAAGATGCCTAAATTAGATTAAAAAAGATCTATATTCCAAAGTTGAATTATAAATAGGGCTTGGTTGAAGTTCCCCACACCTTGGAGGATTAAATGTTTTCCCCTATGGGCCTAGGGATGTCTATCCATATTCACTTTTATCCTAAGTAGAGAGGGTGATGTTGATGTTGATGAAGGAAGGGTGTCAATTATTGATTCTTATAATGCACCTTATGTATTTGAATTTAGATATGCTAAGGAAATAGTTGTAACAATGAGGAAACAATTAACCGATCTTTAGACTATTTGTGTATTCAGATACCCTTGATAGCTAGTATATATGTTCATTTTTCACTAGAGACATCACCTAGAATACATGAATTTACAAAATACTTAGAAGAATTTCCCACTAGATTCATTAATTGGATTCCTTGAGTTAAGAAAGGGCAGTTTGGTTATTTTTTCCATCAAGTATGTTACCTTATCCATAGTCTAGAGAAAGGAGCCATAAAAGATGCATATAGAGATCAAGCCATATTTATAATTGGGTGATGCTAACAAGAAGGGATATGGTTTCATGGGTCCCTATTTCATAATGATAAGACTATATGGGACAGTGTACTAAATACCGTACATGTTGCCTAAATTGCTCATACATAGGGTGTTTTTGTTGGAATATGCAAGACATATGGCAGAGGTTGATGATATCCATTTCTTTAAATCTAGGAATAAAGGTTGGATGACCTTTCCTGTAGCCATTGGAGGATTTTATATAAATAATAGGACCCAAGAAGGGGAGGTAACAACCTAATCCCCAATATCATGACTCTATGAAAACAATTGAAAGGCCAACATATGATGAAGTGCAATCCCTCTAACCCATCCTAAAGACAAATTATGATCCCTTCAAGACCATAAATTAGGTATTCCTAGTCCCTTATCCCAAGAAGAATGCCATTATAGCATATGTCACATTTTAAAATCCCCCAAGTTCTGTAGTAACTAAAGAGGACATTAAATTCATTTCCCCTCTAGAGGAAAGGAGAGTTCAAGTCCATTAGGACTATTTCAACAAAAATAAGAGAGGGGCCCAATGGAGGATGAGAGATACGGGGATTGAAAATGCCACATACCAAAGTATTCCTCAAGATTCTGAGTTCTCTAGAGTGCACGATGGCATACATGACGACGATGATGAAGAAGATGCAAATTAGGAAGAGGAGGAAACACAAGAAACTACCTTGATTAAGGAACTAGTAGAAAAATCCAAACAAGGGATTGCTTTCCCACTTGAGGTTTCTACCACATAATAACCATGGAATCTCTTTCCTTGATCTAATGCCATCCCCATTATGTAATCCATGGGATTCTTAGGAGACAGAGAAGGAGGATCGAGAAAGGAAGGCTAAGGCATTGAAAACCAATCAATGTGGTGGAAAGGTTGACGGGCCTAGGGTTGGGAGAAAATCCTATACACCTCCAATAAAAAAGACTGATTTGTTCTAAAATTTCACTCCCCTATCCTACATAAATCAGTAGTTTAGGTAATCGAATTTGGATATGCCTCCTAAATTTCAAGACCCTTCCAACAACTTACAAACATTACCATATTTAGTCCATATTTGCTAGCTTGAAACCTCAATACACTCAACTACTGAAGAAAACTTAGTATCAAAGTAGCAAGCATAAAATGGGGAAGATATTTTTATAGAGACTATTACTAAGGAGGAGGAGGTACCCTAAGGCCCCAAATAAATAATTGAGTTAGTGTATATAAGTGAAGGAATTAATGCTTCAATGGATATCCTTACCAAGTAGAATTAAATCAAGAAAATGAAAGAAAAGGGGGAGAAGAGCTGTGAGGAACCTGAGCCAAAGAAAGTGAGGGTTGAATCCCTTGGGGAACAAGACATACAAGAGATAAATAGTCCAGAAAAAGGGGATTCCACTTCATTTCACACACCAAATACCCCCCCTCCCCTCAAATTATTTCATATATTGTCAATTGTAGCTTCTTAAGGGCCCCCTAACAGACTTGTTGTCAACTCCTCATAGGAAATAGGGCACTAGAACCCACAAGCCAATGGGATTCATCCCATCGAGACATGTGAACCTTGGAAATATTAAAAGATGAAATGAGCAAACATCATATTTAATGAAAACAATTATAACATCAAGGTAGATAACCATGAATTTATCGTTTTCTCCCACAAACACAATGTCCATGGCTCTTTGAAATGTGTGGTGAAACTAGTTTTTTCCCTATCATCAAGGTGCATGGACACTTGATTGTAGCCTAAAAACCAATCCATCATGGAAATATTGGTTGATCCTACCACCTTCTAAAGGATATGGTCTAACTTTTGAAGGGTATAGTTATCTTCCAAGGAGCATTTGTTTAGGTTTCTAAAATCCACACACACCCTAATTTACACATTCTTTTTTTTTACTGGTACCAGGTTTGCAAACCATTCATAGTATCTGAGGGATATAATAATTTTAGAATCTAACAACTTCCTAACCTATTTTTCAATAATGAGAAGTAGGATAGGATTAACCTGCTTCAATTTTCAGTTGACTGGACTTTCATCTGGATTAAGGGGAATTCTATGTTGTAAGACAGAGGTATCATATGTTTTTAGATCCTCACATTTCTAGGGGAAAACATCAATATATTATTTAAAAAGAGTTATATACCTCTATTTTTGCTCAATAATAGAAATTTGGAGAGTTTGATATATCTTGGATCTTCCTAAGAGACCAAGTTGCAGTATTCAACATCTGCCTTCTTTGGGTGGACAACATGTTTGACAAGGATGACACTTTTATTAAAGAGATGCTCCAATGGGACTAGTCCCTTTAGGATGACATTTTTTTTAATTATAGGATTTTATGATTGGGGATCTGGTCTACCACGCTTGAAGCTATCCCAATCTCTGTTTGGGCTTGATATTCACCTTCTTCTTCATCATCCTGGTCAATATTAGTGATTGAAAATTCATCAACCAATTCTAGAAATTTCTTCATTTGTAGGTCATCTTCAAAGACCTACGAATGTTTAACGTTATCTGGAATGGATGGCCTATATCTGATATCAACTTCATATTTCAATTTTTGTTTATTTGGAGGCTTGAAAGTACTTGTTGCTAGGGCCCAAGAGTCTGTAGGGGTTTCTGGTCTCTGGGAACTGCAATTATGTTAAAGGAATCAAAATAGTTATCTACCAAATTCATACATGATTCTTTTAATCCCTCATATTTGGATGTCTTGTATGATATATCCCTTTGATTTTATGCACTACCAATTATGAGTCCCCCAAAACAACTAGTTTAGTAATTTTCATGTTTTTGGTAGCTTGGATACCAAGAATAAGGGACTCATATTCTTCCACATTATTTGTGGTTTCGAAGTCCAATTTGTAGGATGGAGAGATTATGTCTACCAAAGGAGGAATTGAGAGGACACCAACCCTTGAATAATCTTTGGTCGAGTCTCCATCAAAATAAAATTTCCAAACTTGGTCACTGTTGCTCTCAAGGATTTGAGGTAAACGAGGTTCATGATATCCCTCCACAAAAACCTCATTTATTGAAAAAATGCAACAACCCATGTCCTCATCAGTAGCATAAACAAGGTAGTTATTTGGGATGTTATGGTGACTTACAACATATGAAAATTTGGCCTCTTTGTACAACCTTATAGTTTTCCATGCAAGCATAGGTACAATAAAATACTTCATGTCCATTTGCATTGTACCTCCTAGATTTTTGGCCCAACTCCTTGAGAGAATCATACCATATTTAGCAAGCACATCCGCCACCACAATGCCCATCATACTACTCTTTGTTAGGAGTTGTGATATTGTGACCACCGGGTCCTTTATAATTCCCACACACTTTGGATTCCCAAATTCAAAACTATACAAATCATGGTATGAGCTAGTTATTTCCGAAGCCTACATTCTCCACGACAGCCTTTGGAATTGAATTATATGAATCCCCTTAATCCAGCATGCAGTTATGTAGAAGTTTTTCATGTATGCTGAGGGTCACATAGAAAGGAGTTGTTGTTTCATCTTTATCATTCATGCGGGGTCCACATTGGACCATGGGATATTCAACAAAAAGGTTTAGGGTATATGGATGATCTACTAACACAGTTGCACTAAACAATTTTTCAATTTGTTTCTGATAGACATGATGTTGGAATACATTGTCAATGATGTCAACATGGTCAAGAGATCAACTGAGGTCATTAATGTCAAAGTAGCATCAAGCTCATGGGGTAGTGATGATGATGTGACAATGAAAGGATTGAGGGAATGATAAATGCTTTGATTGTGGTTCAGTGCCCAAGTCTAATTTTTAGTACGTGTTTCAGTACAAGGAAAATGACAAGTATGACAACCTAATGAAAGACAAGAGATGGAAATATGAGTTTGGATTCATGATTGTTATAAACCAGCGTAGATCCAAATCCTAGGCTCTATCAAGCGCCGAGAGGGATCAAATCTCTTATTAGTTATCCATTGATTTGATTCAAACCAAAAGACACATCTTTTTAGTTAAGGTCCACATATATTATTATTATTATTATTATTTAATATTATTTATGCCTCACATATAGTATTTATTATTATTTTTTATTTTGTTAGGAACGAACATTACAACATTTCTCCATACATGGTTTTAAAACAATATGCAAAGCCTTGCACATGGTCTTAAAACCATTTGCAAGGCCCTCCTAAACCATGTATTATAAAACCATGGGTTGTTTAGGAGGACTTGCACATGGTTTTAAAACCATCTCCTCCTAAACCATGTACAATAAAATCGTGGGGGAAGACATAAAAACACAAAACTAAATTTAATTTTAATTTGAACGTTAGCTAAAAAATATACTGTCTAAATGACCATAACATAATTACCAATTTACTGATTTTGGTAATTCATTCTAGAGAAATTAGAAATCATGAAAAAGAGTAAGACGATCGTAATGGAAAAACTTGAGACGTACTCTATAAAATTTGAGAGATTTACAACACGAGGTATTATGACCTTTGAGCTATGGACTGAATTCATTTGATCTCATAAGAGAGAGCATCTTGTCATCAAAGAATGAAGGTCAGAGATTAGTTTTGAGGACACATTGATTTGGTAAAATATGTGAAAAGCATGGGTGCCCTCGCCGTAAAAGAGGACCTCAACGTCTTTCTTAATCTTCTTCAGATTCTCAGCATATATGAGCTGCCAATCCTGGTGTGGATCATGGCCTCCTACCACAACCAATGTGGGAGGGAGGCGCAGGGCGGAGATATCAGGGGCATTCGGCCCAAACACATTAGCAGCGGGATGGTCCCTATTGGCACCCACGGGCAGAAACGCCTTCCAATGCCAATCGGAATTCTCCATATTCATGATGGGAGCCCCCACAAGTCTCAGCTCCGATGGCGTCCTCTCTTCTCCGCCAAAGAATGGTTCCAACAACACATGACCCACTATTCTCACACCGCTAATCGTCTCCTCTTCCGTTGCCCCCGCCGAGATCCTGCAGCCCACATGGTGAACTATGTTCACGCCTGCGCTGTCACCCATTAGAAAGCAATGAAATAAATCTGCATGGCCCGGCAGATGGGCTTTACCGTTGCCCGAGCTGAGCCATCTGATGGTCCCGAAACAATTCGTCGTATGGAATGGGAAATCGGTGCCCGGGGGATCGCCTGTAATCCACGGAAACGACTAAGACTCTGCGTCTCCTGGACAATCGCGTGCAGAAAATGTGGTATAGCAGAAAATCAGAAGACAGGTAGCAAACCCTCCGCCATGGAAGTAAAATACGACGGGTAACGGCTCCTCTGCGCCCTCGACGGGAACGAAGAGACGAACACGCACTCCCGTCTGGGAATCGATGACGACGTCCTTGGTATAAACACCATGGGTGGGCATGCTGTTTGCGCAACATTTGTACTCGATCAAGTTCATCATCCTCCGGTTGAAGGTTCCATCCTTCCTCCTCGCTCGATCGTTCACGAAACTCATAAATCCGCAGAGTATTCTCAGTTCTAATGGGAAGGATTTGGGTTTTACCTCCCTTGAAATCAGAATCTCAGTATTAGCAGCTGATGGGGTTTGAACCTGCGACATCCCAGAAACAGATACTGCAATCGGACTTTACCCACAAAGACTTCCCGGAAACGGATACTGCAAGCAGACTTTACCCACAAAGACTTCCCGGAAACGGATACTGCAAGCAAAAATTTCCCACAAAGACTTCGAGCTTCTACTTCAATCAACTTGAAATGCTATTGCTAGCCTCGTCTTATTAAAGAAAATAAATAAATAATTTAATGGTGAAAGTCAGCGGGGCGTGTTTAGGCTTTTCCAAAAATTAAAAAAATGGGGTGGAGCCTATACTTCGATCAAGTTGAAAGGCTAGCTTGGTCTTATTAAATAAAATTATTTTTTGCCGACATGTTAGTAACGTTACATCACGTTACAAGATCTCTTCCATAATATTCACTTTAACTATTATTTTTTGCCGACATGTTAGTAACGTTACATCATGTTACAAGATCTCTCCCATAATATTAGCTTTCACTATTATTTTTTGCCGACATGTTAGTAACGTTACATCACATGACAAGATCTCCCCCATAATATTCGCTTTCACTATTATTTTTTGCCGACATGTTAGTAACGTTACATCATGTGACAAGATCTCCCCCATAATATTCACTTTCACTATTACTTTTTGCTCACATGTTAGTAACGTTACATCACGTGACAAGATCTCCCCCATAATATTCACTTTCACTATTATTTTTTACCGACATGTTAGTAACCTTACATCACGTTACATCACGTGACAAGATCTCCCCCATAATATTCACTTTCACTATTATTTTTTACCGACATGTTAGTAACGTTACATCACGTTACATCACGTGACAAGATCTCCCCCATACTGGGCTGTAAAGCCCCTCTCGACGCAATGACCCATATGAACATGTGTTATTTTGTTGAACATATCCATCAATATTTAATGTGGCATCATCAGCATGAATTCGTCTTGGTCCACAATCTAATTCTAACAATATAAATATCATTATGTAATTCCGGCGGGTTTCACTATCCAGTAATGGCATGATGGATCCACATAAGACACATCTTTAGTGGACAAAAAATATAGTCTTTGTAATTGAAAGAATCATGTATGAGTACGTAAGATCACAAAGGAATGGTTTTTCATCAACCCATAATTGAACCCTTGAAATGATAAATAATCTGTTCATATTCCTTTTGGGTTCACACCAAATTCGATTAAGTGCTCTACGTTGAAGTCCACATGATCTTTCACAAGCTGGCATCGTTCAAATCAACAACTTCACATGGAAATCAAAGCTGAATCCAATTCAAAAACATGGGTATACATGACATAAAATAGATGCGTATAAATAAGAGGTCGATTAATGAGATGGGGGTGTGAGCGAGGTAAGTGTGAAAAGTTGAAAGTATGAGCAAAAGTGTAGACCTCGAGGAGAAAACTAAGAACCAGAATTTGAAGATGAAGAGTTCTAATAAGGGTGATAAACACATAGGATAGAGATGTATTTGTGTAGGGTCGTATTCTTGAAGGAGACTTTGTTGCAAATCTATTTTGTGCAGATTTTTATAGACCATGTAAGAACCTATTTGCTAACTTGAATTTGAGGCAGACTTGGTAATGAATCTGTTACAAAATAGAGATTGGGATGACATTGAGAAATTGTTTGATGATGAGTTAAAGAATTCTTGTCATGCTTCCAATATTGAGTTAAAGAAAGTATTTATATATTTGAATAAGGTCGATAAGTGGTAGATAACTTTGAACAAAGTGTGAGAACAACTTGAAGTCTATTGAATATCAGAGCAAAGGCTTGATATTTAATGGACAATGAGTGCAAGAGAAATTGTTAAGTTACATTAACAACAATACACATAAGGACTTGAAGTCTTAGAGAAAAATTCTAGTGGACAAAAGATAAGTAGTGGGTAACCATTGCTTGTGGGTAGAGAGAGTTAGCAGTGGGTAATCGTTCCTCGTGGGCAGAGAATTAAGAAGTGGGTAACCATTGTTTATGGGAAAATAATAAGTAGGGGGGAACCATTTTTCGTGGGAAAATAATAAGCAGTGGGAAACCACTGTTCATGGGATGAGAATAAGCCGTGCGAAACCATTTCTCATGGGCACACATAAATAATGGATCACCAATGTTAAAGGGCATAAAATAAATGATGGTTTACCATCGTTAGAAGATAAGAAGAGGGAATAAGAAAATCAAGGTATTTCCAATGATAGAGGCTAACCAACAGATAAAGTATGGCCACTAAGTAGAGATCATCACCAATATGGTGTAATCTATTGATTTTGATCTCTCTCTCTCTATAGTTTCCATATACATCTTGTGTACTACTCGTGTACTTGTTGATAAACTCTTATTGATGTTGATCTAAATATATTTTAATGATGAATATTAATGCATGAATGTGTTTGAAGAAGTTTTAATTAAGAGAAATAATTAAATAATAGGACACCGATTCACCCCCTCCTCTCAGTGTCCATAGTGTGTTCAACATTTGGTATTAGAGTAGGTCCTTCACATAAGTCTAACCAACCTGAAGGAGATGCTTGAACACACAAAATGGATGGATAAGTAATTGTTTCCATGAATGGTGCACCATTGTTTGATAAGTCTAACCAAACATTGAGAAATTGTTTGATGATGAGTTAAAGCATTCTTGTCATGCTTCCAAGATTGAGATAAAGAAAGTATTTATAGATTTGAAGAAGGCCAATAAGTGGTAGATAACTTTGAACAAAGTGTGAGAACTACTTGAAGTCTATTGAAGATCAGGGCAAAGGCTTGATATTTAATGAATAATGAGTGCAAGAGAAATTGTTAAGTTACATTAACAACAATACACATAAGGACTTGAAGTCTTAGCGAAAAATTCTAGTGGACAAAATATAAGTAGTGGGTAACCATTGCTTGTGGGTAGAGAGAGTTAGCAGTGGGAAATCATTCCTCGTGGGCAGAGAATTAAGCAGTGGGTAACCATTGTTTATGGGAAAATAATAAGTAGGGGGAAACCATTGTTCGTGGGAAGATAATAAGCAGTAAGAAACCATTGCTCATGGGATGAGAATAAACCGTGCGAAACCATTTCTCATGGGCACACATAAATAATGGATCACCAATGTTAAAGGGCATAGAATAAACGATGGTTTACCATCGTTAGAGGATAAGAAGAGAGAATAATAAAATCAAGGTATTTCCAATGATAGAGGCTAACCAAAAGACAAAGTATGGCCACTAAGTAGAGATCATCACCAATATGGTGTAATCTATTGATTTTTATCTCTCTCTCTCTACAGTTTCCATATACATCTTGTGTACTACTCGTGTACTTGTTGATAAACTCTTATTGATGTTGATCTAAATATATTTTAATGATGAATATTAATGCATGAATGTGTTTGAAGAAGTTTTAATTAAGAGAAATAATAAAATAATAGGACACCGATTCACCCCCTCCTCTTAGTGTCCATAGTGTGTTCAACATTTGGTATTAGAGTAGGTCCTTCACATAAGTCTAACTAACCTGAAGGAGATGCTTGAACACACAAAATGGAATTATTTCCATGAATGGTTCACCATTGTTTGATAGAACCAATTATGTCTCATGGAGTATAAGAATGAAGGTGTATTTGAAGTCAATGTGATTTGATGTATGGAAATTAGTAGTCTCTGTGTACACTCCACCAAAGAAAGTAGAGTCCATGGCTTAGAAGCATGTAACGAATAATATTTCAATGGAAATGGAGGCCATCATGGATGGAATTACAAGCCCCATGAGAGAAATATTGGAACAATGTACTCCATCTAAGAATCTTTGGGTAAAGTTGAAATAACTCTACATGATTGAGGAGGACATCAAAACTAATGAAGAAAATCAAAAGGAAGAGCCACCAAAGGAAGCAGTATTAAACAAGACAAGTGAAGGTCAGTCCAAACTAAAAGAACATGATCAAAACATTGAAGAATCACTCTTTAAGTATGTTCATGATAGGATGCATCTCTCTTCTTCCAAATTTAGTTATTCATATGAATTTCGTGGTTCACCTAATATGAGTGATATCAAGAGTTCTGAGGGCATGGAAGATTATGATGCAAAAGTTGATTTAGAAGCAGGACTTATTTCCACTCTTACCGACTTAAGAAAATAGAGAAGAACAAATGGACAACTTAGGCATCTATTGCTGAAGTATGAAGGAGGATAAGATGTGGCTATCCCAAAGGCACAATTTGAAGAAGCAATGCAGATTGAAAAAAACTTGAAGATCCAACTAAAAGAAAAAGTTTCAGAACTAGAAGAAAAAAATCAATCACTGAAATATTAGATACATAAGACCCAAGAAGAAATTAAAGAAACCGGAAACGTCATTGCTAAACAGAAGAATCAGTTAAAGAAAAGAAAAGAACAAGTTGAAAGGATAGAGATAGAGGTTTTCAATCTTAAAGAAGAAACTGAAAAGACTCTCATCCAACAAAAGACAAATAAGAAGTTCATAAAAGGAACAAAATCTCTAGAATTGATCCTAAGTGCCCAATTATCACCACATGATAAATTCAATCTTGCTCATATCAATGAAGATGCCTTAACTCCCTTATGATAGATAACTATAGAAAGGGGTCAGACTCCTACCAAGGTCAATAAATAAACTGGTCATAAAACTTCTCTAAGGTCAAATTCTTCATCCCATGATAGATTCTATAAGAATGTTGCATCAAATTGGAATATTACATCTAGTTACAAAGGTCCTTTCTATGGTTATTGTTTTTCATGTAATGCACTTGGTCATAAGGCCATGGATTGTAAAACCTATGTATGAAAGATTATAGATCTGTCAAGAATCAACTAAGATGCTGGAGATGTAATCATGTTATACATATTTCAGAGTTCTGTAACACAATAAGGTGCTACAACTACAATATCATTGGTCACAAGTATTAGGTCTGCAAGAGATCAAGGAGATATTTAACTAGAGAAAAATCCATATACAATCCTACGAAGGATTCTTAAAAAGTATCGAAGATAAAAGAGTATAAAGAAATTCAAGGAGTATGTTAGCTAGTCCTATGTGTTCAAGAGGATGTTGTTGTTAAGGAGATAAAACAAAATTGTAAGAAAGCATGGAGAGTAAAATCGGGTGAGAAAAGAGAATATTTATGTGGATTAGTGCTCCATGATAGGAATGACATGCAAATAATGTGGCATAAGACCTTGACGTTTAAGTTGAGAATTATGGAAATTGAAAGGAAATGTGCTCTCAATCATGAAGACTATAACATGGAATTTAGGTAGCATGATAGCTATAATTATTGAAGATGATAGAGAAGACTCTCCCAGTACATTATTTTGATATTCACCCATGCAAATTTAGAAGATGGTCTTAGGACAATGTTTTATGAACCAATTAGATCGGTTGAAGGAAGAATATATGACAAGTGGATGGATTGTCACTAAGGATTGTTTAAAACATAAGTTTGGTATCATTTGATAATGGATACAAGTAGGTTGAAGCAATATTATGTGGTAGATCTTGGCCAGTCAAGGGGATATAGCATGCCTGGCTACTAAGGCAAAATACTAGGTGATGATTCAATTTGTATTTATTTAAAGGACCCCTTTGCTATGCTATTGTGAATTTAAGGATCATTAAGGATTGATAGAATATATTTGAAGAAGGTTAGAAGGCTTGGTTGTGAAAGGTTGTTTTGAAAAATTTGTTGAAATTTGGTTGATAGCTTGTTTGAAACAGTATTGAGGTAACCCACTTGACACCGACATTTGAGAAGATATCATAATCTGAGGATTGTGTTGCTTTGAGAATGCTTTATGGTTTACTTAGAAGAGTGAGTATGGATATGAGGTCATGAAAATAAAATGTAAAGGGAGATAAGACAATGAGGTCATAAGTTTGATTAAGTGGTGCAAATGTTGCATATGAAGTGAAAGTATAGAGGAACTGTTGGAAAGACACGTGTGATATGGGAAAAGTGAATCTTAACAAATAAATACATAATTACTTGAAGCCATGGAAGTGATAAGAATCATTCATCAAAAGAAGTAGCATAGAAGAATCTAGTGAAGGGAAGCAAACATTCCAGGATAAGAAAGACATGCAGAGAAATAGGTGAAGGAGATATAAAGATCATGTTAGGGATATGGATTAAACAAAATTTATGGTGGACATGTCATAAGTAGAAAATGAATTTCATAACATAGGAAAAAGCACAATAGCCATAAATATGATGAGCATTTGGAAAGTGAAGGCTAAACAAGAAAAGAGAGCAGTCAAATAGGGGGAGTTCCCACATGATAGAAATGAAGTATGGATGAAAGAGAAAAGGCTACAATTTTGAGTCTTATGATGAAGTTTAGAACAACTTTGGAAGAAAACTACTATATATTTATACTAAGATGATATAATCTACAACTTCAATAGAGAAAATCATTAAGAGAACAAAATGGGGGCGCTATTTTTGTAATATTAGCACACTCTTAAAGACAAACTTTGATGCTCTCTCATGGACAGTTCATAATTAAAGGAAAGTCTAATCCTTTGATAAAAATAAAATCAATAAGAACTCTTTCTTTCAAGACCTATTTGCATATGGATATAGTTTTGGGAAGTAAGATATAAATATGATATATTGCATGAAATGAAGTTTTGATACTTTGCAAATGGAGTTTAAAAGAAAATTGAATTGAATCAAAAAGTTGTGGCGACTTGAACAAAGAATAGTCTTCTTTGAGTCAAATGTTTTTTTTAAGTGTGAGTTAAAGTGATGAATGCTAATTCAATGATTAAGACAACCTTATGCAAAATTTGTGGATTGTGCAAGGTAAGAGCCGAGCTACAATCATTATTGAAAATCACTTGCTCGTATGAATCATGATATGAGATGGTTAAATTGCAATGAATATGAGTCACCATAGACTTGAGGACTGGCATTGTTTTGAGCAAGGTTGAGTTGCTCTTGTGAGGTCTTGATTATCTAAATGCAATAAAAACTCTATAGAAAGTAAATGATCAAGTAATGAGTGACATTCAAGGCTTATTCCCTTGGCCATATACAAAAATTGACTAATTTATTCTTGAAGTACAAAAGAGAGGCAATAATGTTGCAACAACTCCTTTGAGCATACAAGTAATACATCATAACTCTTAAGAGGAGATTGCTTGACAGGGGGAGTGACTCTTAGATGGAAGAGGTCATATTCAAGGGGAGATGACCTTGAATTGAAAAAAGGAAATAACAAGGGGAGTTGACAAATATATGAAAAAAATATTGATTATAGGAGGGAGCAAGAACAAAGATTGTGGTTGAAAAGAGATAATCCATACAAAATATTGAAGGAAGGGGGGAAGAGATAGAGTTAGTTCTAATGACTAGAGGATCCAATTAGGTCAAATACAATTATATTAGAGACAAAACCTTTATCATTAACGTAAAAGGGGGAGAATGAAGACACACAATAAAAGCATAGTGAAAACAAGGTGAGTACAACTTAAGGGGGATATTGCTATGCCAAGTATAAAGAGTAAATGTTATACTATAGGTTGAAATCAATGCCAATGGGGGAGATTGTTGGCAGAAGTTGTCATTGATGTCAATGGAGTCAATAGATCAGCTGATGTCATTAATGTCAAAGTAGTAGTGAGGTCATGGGGCAATGATTATGATGTGATAGTAAAATTCTTGAGATAATGATAAAGGCTTAAATTGTGGTTCGATACCCAATTCTAAGTTCCAATACCAATTTTGGTACAACGAAAATGACAAGTATGACAACCTAATGAAAGGAAAGGGAGGTAAATATGAGTTTGGATTAATGATTGTTACAAATGACTCATATGAATATGTGGTAATTTTTTGAACGTATCCATCAAGATTTGATGTGCCATCATAACCATGAATTCAATTCAGTCCACAAGCTCATAAAAATATCAATATCATTATGCAATGCTGATGGGTTTTGTTATATAATAACACCATTGTGGGTCCATATAGGTTGTGTCTTCAATGGAAAAAATGATGATCTTGGTAACTAAAAGAATGATGCATGAGCATGCAGGATCATAAAGGAATGATTGGTCATCAACCATGATTGAACCCTTGAAACTCTGCTGCAGACTTATTTTGTGAAAAGTTTTATAGACGCTATAAGAACCCATTTGATAACTTGACTTTTAGGAAGACTTGGTAAATAATATGTTACAAAACATACCTTGGGGATGATACAAAGAAGATGCTTAATGATGAGTAAAACCAATCTTATTATGATTTTAAGATTGAGTTGAATAAAGTATTTACAAATATGAAGAAGGACAATATGTGGTAGATAGATTTGAACAAAGTGTGAGACAGACTTGAAGACCGTTGAAGATTAGAGAAAAGGCTTGAGAGTTAATGAAAAGTGTGTGCCTGAAAAAATGTTAAGATACATGAACAACAATAAACATAAGGACTTGAAGGATTAGAGCAGAATTCTAGTGGGAAAAAGATAAAAAGCGGATAACCATTCCTCGTGGGTAGAGAGAATTAGCAGCGGGAATCCATTTCTCATGGGAAGAGAATTAAGTAGTGGGAAACCATTATTCATGGGAAGAGAATAAGCAGTGGGTAACCACTATTCATGGGTAGATAATAATCAAATGGAAACCATTGTTTGTGGGACAAGAATTAATAGTGGGAAACTACTGTTAATGGGAAGAAAATAAGCAGTGGATCACCACTGTTAGAGGGAAGAGATAAAACAATGACTTAACATTGTTAGAGGCTAAGAAGAGGGCATAAGACAATCAAGGGATTTCCACTGATAGAGGTTAACCAAAATATAGAGGATGATCACTGAGTAAAGATGATCACCAATATGATGTAATCTATGTGTACTTGTTGATGAGCTCTTATTGATGTTGATCTATATATAGTTTAATGATGAATATTAATGTACATATGTGTTTAAAGAAGTTGCAGATAAGAGAAACAATCAAATAACAAGACGCTAATTCACCCCCCTCTCGGTGTCTGTAGTGTGCTCAATACATGATTCTTGGATAGGTTAGTTAAAGAGACATGAATCTTAATCTTTCCCATTTCTAGCTCAACATTGAAAGATGTAGTCATTCTATATTGTTCCTTTTGGTCACTCTCTATTTTTTTTGGTATAGGTTTATCATTTTTCTTAGGAACAAACGAATTCATGACATATCGTTACTTTTATCTTCTAGTGGATTTGTGGAATATTTTATTATAGGAGGACTAACATCTTGGTTGGATATAGGTGGTATAGGCCTAAGGTCATATTTACTCTATAGCTTGGCCTGAAGAGTATCTGCAAACAAATAATACTAGGTTGATGACTTGTCAAACTCACTCTCCTCTCCTTGGTACATCTCATCCACATTTTACAGTAAGGAATTTTCATAGTCACATTGATTCAAATGCATGGAATTTGATTCATCCTTGAGCTACTGCATCTCTTCCTTAGGGTCTAGGTACTCTTCTTCCATTGAAAAATTTGAAATATTATTTTTTATTGTTATTTTTATCCCTTATAGGAGGTTGAATAGGCTAATCCTAAGCTCTTCTTTCTCTATACATCACCTGAGGATTATCAGGTCTTCTAAATTGAGTTGGGTTCCTTGGCCTAATCCCCTAGGGAGGTCTATTTCGATTACCCTAGGGGTTCCCCATAGTTTTTTTATGATATGGGACATATCCTCAATTTTTTCCTCTTGGGATTCCTTGAACTCTTGAAAAGTACTAGCCCCATATTTTGATTTTCCCTTATCTTTTTTTTATCTTGATCATACTTTGGTTTGAGCTTACCACCAGCTGTCATGTTTCCTGCTACATTAATGACATCATCTTGCATGATGAGTAGGGTTAATGAACTACTTTCTCTTAACATGATAACATAATTTGATTGAAAATCCCTAGTGTAAGTTACCTTTGTGGCTGCTTGTGTGGGTCTAGTATCTATACGAGTTCGATTGAACAACTTATTGAATCTTGTGTTAAAATCTACTACTGATTCAAAATTTCCTTTATTGAGAGCAGTAAATTTGGTTAGGCAGTATATGTTTTCCCTCTTCTCTCCCAATTGTCTCATAAAAGTGGATTCTAAATATTTCCATGATCCCATCAAGGCAGTAGGAAGTTTGAACCATTTTTGAATGTCTCCTTCTAAGGTCTGAGTAAAGAGCCTCATGAACACATCATCGTGTTCAATGAAAATATTATCTGTAAAGTATTGGAAGGTAGTCATATTATCTTCAATAGACAATCCCTTACCATGTAATGTCATTTATCTTCAACAGAGGATCCCTTACCATGTAACTCTTACTGTTGTGATAAAAAAAATCAAGGAACTAGTTGATAGGTGAGCAAATTTCTTAGTAAAAAATGGGAATTGTACTAGGAATGTAGAGGGTTAATGAGAGAAACAAAAAGATAGATTTGGAGACAGAAATTTTAGATCCCTAAGCACCTGTATGTTTTTAACTTTTAGGTTTATATTATCATCTAGGATGAAGTCTACTACTAGGATTCTAGGTGTCCCAATTGGTGTAAACTGAGATATTCACAATTAATTCCAAGAAACAAAGGATACAAAAATATTGTGGGAGTTATAAGTACCTGTTTAGGAAGCATATATCCATTTAATCAGGTTCAAAATATTCTGTAATAGTTTGGAAGAGTTTGAGGGTGTTTGGAAAAAAACTAGGAATTCAGACTAGAGATTGCCTGCGCAAGGGAGGCTTCAAAAGCAATGCACATCCTTAAATAAATAGGTTTATGTGAGTTTTTTTTGGTTTTGGTGTGATTTCATGACCTACAAAAACTTACATAATGAACTTTAAGCATACATAACTCTTATGGCATTAGAAACAATAAAACTAGTCAATTTTAACTAGCTAATGAGCATAGGTAAGCACACAAGGTAAATTTTACTACTGTAACTTATGAGATATGAAAATAATTAATATAAGAGGTATATCATACCACATTTAATAAAACTCATATGTAAATATTTTTCCATGGGATCCCTGTTAGTACATGAAAACTTACAAAAGGCTCATTAAATGAGTATATATATGCCTCTTTCACAGAAATTTGGGGTATGAAATCCTTGAGAAGAAATAATATTGTATATCAGATAAAAAAAATATGATAAGAATATGAGAAGCTCAGAAAGATACTAGAGGAGATTATCTCCCTCAATGGTGCCCAAAACTGAAGATTTGAGGCTTGAAACAACACTTAGCATCGATCTCACAATCCTGAGAGCATAAGTGAAGTCTCTTTCACTAGAGATAAATTTACAAGGATGAATGGATGATGCCTAAGCTTGAACTTGGTCTTAAATGGCTGATCCTTGGCTCCCTGTGGCTGCACTGAAGAATAGTAGAGAATATGGAAGATACTAGGAAGGCCTGGGGTGCATCACCTAAGGTAGCTGAGGCACATCACTTAGACAAGAAGCTATGATTCAATAAACATCAAAATAATAATGATCAAAAGTTGTTAAAAGGATTTGGAAGCATTATTTTATAAAATTAGTGACTTGTTGATAAATTCATCCCATCTATTGTAAACATTACCCACTTGCAAACCCATGAATGCGCCCTCATTGAGGAAATTAACAAGTTAATATTTTAGGTGATGTTTCCTAGCTTGTATCATTCAACCAAAATGGAAATTGCACCCTCCTTGATCAAAAGTTGCCTTATTTATGATCGATTATGTTTCCTTTCTTGCATCCTTTAACCAAATTTAAAATTTCACCCTCCTTGGCCAAATGTTGCCTACTTTATGTCTGACATTTTTTTCTACACTTTCCCGATTTTCAATCTGCCTTGCTTTTCCCTGATTTTGACAGTCGCTATATTTTTATGACAACTTTCTTTTCCTGTAGTTTCTATCTTTTTGGCTTGAGTTCCTTTTTAGCATTTTCTTGATTTGGTCTAGGTTGCCTTTTCTGGTTGACAACTCATGGCCCACTTGGCCTCATCCACCCTCCTTGTCACCTAGTACATGTACAACCGATTTCCCAAATTAATTTTTCTCCATAATAATTAATTACTTGCAAATAACCTGAATTAGGAATTTAATCTAATAGATGCATCCATAGTATTAATTAATCAAATTTCCCTAGGAAAAGTTCATTTAATTCATTTTTTAAACCCTCAGGCATTGACAAGGTCAACACTTTTAATGTCATTCAAGGAAGATACATGACATCCCACCATCATAATTGGGTAATAATTTTAGGTAATTATAAGACATGCTTTGGGTATTTTGGGGAAGATTAATGTGGTCCATGCATAGCAATAACCCAATGGTGAATTGGTGGTGGTGGTGGGTATTGATTTCATCCTCTTGCATATCCAACCATTATATGTTGAAGGATGATATTATTATCTTGGGGAGTGATAGGAATCCTAGATTTTTATAGGATGGGTTGTGATGAGGACTGACCACTTTCAGAAGTGGTGACTGTGGGATCTAGCATATTTACCAAGGGAGTACCAAGGATTCTCAAGGGTGAATTATATCTAGGAGTCTCAAAGATAAATTTTGATTCTTGAAATTTGGGTTTAAAATGAAAAGGAGACGGGTTTCCTTAAGGATTACTTGAAAATGGGGAACATTTCCTTTCATGATTGTTCCTCCAGGTGACTAGTTTCTCAAGATCTTGCAGGATGTGAAATTATCCAAGAGTGGGGTTTTCTTTTGTGTGCCTTTTTCTAGATACCATATTTTCCATTGTATAGTCACCAAGTGAACTAATACAACCAATATTATGAGTCTCATTCACTACCAAGAAATATACGTAAAGGTTGTCGCGCCTAGGGAAAATAGGTTTGATTTCTCCGTCCCCGACAATGACACCACATAATATGTTAGTCTTTGAGATGTTCCAAGGATGATTTGGAACTATGGCATGGCATCAATAAATTTGTATTTTCTTGTATTTTAGATTTACTTTTTAAGAAACACAATAATATTGTACATTCTTTGTAAATCAATTGAGTCATTAGATTATGAGCATATGAAACACAATATTTAATAGACTAGATGGGAATTGTTTTTGAAAACCAGACGTATAGCTTTGTGGAGATATGGGTTGACATAATGAAAAATGTGGAAACAAGGTACCATTAATTATAAATATTATTCCCAAGACTTGAAGAAAATGTGTTGAGCATTAAATAATTCAATAGTTTGACACAGAATGTAATTACGAATAAAAAAGTGACTGATAATGACAACATATTTTACTCAATGTAACATATCATGAACATTTCATTACATATTAGCATAAAATAAAAGCATTCATCACATTACATTATCCAAGTAGTTTGATGAAAGGGTGCCTCATGGGATTTTCATTATATATGAATGGAGTTGTTACATAGAAGATGGACAATATGGAGTTACAATACAGTCATACAAAAGAAAAAAGAGATTACAAACTGACAATATAATAAAAATTGAATCCACCCAGCTCAATTACATCAAACTACTTGATTGCATTCTTTGATATCCCTTGATCAAAACAAAGATCGGAGGATTTACACTCTACTCATAAAAATGTCGATCTTGTTTTTTGTGCAACTCATTCTCTTTATAACTTCAAGTCTTGATTCTGACCAATTCTGTTTCTTTTAATCCCCTTTTTTCTTCCACAATCAAAATGTCCAACTAGACATTTAGTCTATTAATTCCAACAACTCTAAATTTGACCACCTTGTTGTCTTGAATGTTGAGCCGTCCTTCGACATGAGTGTTGAATTTTCCTTTGGCTGTTGCAGTGACTTTTGAGGAGGCTTCTAAGGTGGTTGTGAATATGAGGAAACTAGAGTCCCTTGAGGAATAACAAGTAGGGGTTGTTAAGAAGAAATCAAGGATACGCACTTAGCTATGTTTTTTAATTCCTTCCCCATGGTATACTAGATCAAGCTCATCTCTCATAGGCATATATCAAGATGTGTGAAGTGTGAATACGAATATGGTGGTAAAATTTTAAACAATTGTTGAAGATTTGATATCACGACAAAATCATCCACTGATTTATCCAATATGATTTGACCTTTAGTCACTGCTTCTACATCTTCAAACTTGCGGTCGTCATTTTTGCAATATGCTACCAAAGAGTCATAGTTTTGATTTGGGTATATATCTCCATTTCCATCCCAAGGAGATGAAAGTCCTTGATTAAGACACTCATTAAAAGTTTCCTTGAAGGAATTGACATATTTTTCCTATTGAATGGATTTATCATGTACTAGTTGAGAGAACTTTTTCTTTATGATCAGCTTAGATGAATCCATAACAATTGTGGTTCTGTCTTTATTGTTTAATGCTTCCAATTATTCATTGGTATTGGAATTTCAAATATGCATGACCGACATGGTGATTTCTTGTTTATTTTCCAGTTCAGTGGAGGTGCTCTTAGAATCCTGCAATGCCATGGATACTAAGTTCCATTCATATTGAGAAATGAAAAATTGATTCCAATTCTTTATAAATACCACTGATATTTAGTCCTAGGCCAAGCGTTTGGTTCCCTTTCAATGGGGACTTCCAAGAATGTTTCTTTGTGAGGTGTTTAACCTCATTTTGAAGCTTATATTTTGTACTTTGTAGGTATAGAACCACCGCATATCTCTTTTGTGTCACATGTTTCAACACATCTACTTCTTCCTCTTGGTTTCTGAGATCCTCCTCGATCTTGCTAAATTATACTTCTTTGAAGCTCATATTAGAAAATGTCTTTTCCAATTGATCAATATGATCAAAATAAGTAGATGATAGCAGGGAAACACCCTTTGCAAATAGAAGGTTGTAATTTCCCCGTTTCATATTACTAATATCCTTCTCTAGGCCTTCTAGTTTTATCTTGTATTCCTGAGCCACATTTTTCATTCGTTCTTTCTCTTCTTGTACTGCCAACAACTATGGCATTTGAACATGTTCAGTAGTAGGAAACTTCAAATTCTTCTTCAAAATTTGAATTTCATTTTCCTTTTCTTTAAAAATATTTTGCATAGGGGCATGGTTATGAGGATCCATACCCGATAGATCATTCTGATGGATTGAATTTCTTTGGAGCTCCAGTCAGTGGGCAGTCGTGGTGTTCTTGGTGGAGTATCATTTGCAGTTCTCTTCAAGCTTCGACTCTCAGCTCGAGGAGGTTGAACCTGGTGGAGACTCCTTTCTTCTGAGCTGATCGAGAATACTATAGAGATCCTATTTATTGACCAAGAATTTGCGTTGGAAAGTGCTGGTGAATTCTGTGCTACTGGGATTGGTTGCATTGAGGCTCCATCTACTCGTCTATTTTTATTAGGGCTGCTTACTTTAATCTTTTTATTTTAATTTTAAATATTCTAAGATCAACTCTTATTTGAGGTTATGATGGATGGAGGGGGATTCTCCCCTTCCCCTGATGTCAATGCCTTCAGGAGGTTGGCAGTTTCAGGTAGCAAGCGGAAACTCAACCCGATCCAACAATCTTTCGTTAAGAAGCTTGACAATATTCCTTCGGTAGATATTCCAGTGGATCAAACATGTCGAACATCCCTAAATATTTATGACCAAGGCCTCATTGGCCAATTCACTGGGCTTTGGACCTCCCCCAAGACAATCGATGGGTGGGTTCAAGGGAATTGGAAACCTCTCATCTCATAAGGCATTTGTAGCAATTTGATAGGTAACGGATATTATCTCTTTCTCTTTGAAAACTCAGCTAATAGAGATTTAATATTTAGAAACGGGCCATATTTCATGGGTTCTCAAGGGCTATATTTGAACAAGTGGACTACGGAATTTGATCTGAATCAAGATGTCCCTTGTGCGGTTCCTGTTTAGGTTAGTTTGCCGCATCTTCCTCTCCATTGCTGGAATTCGGGATCTCTAGAAGCTATAGGAAACACTCTTGGGAAATATATTGACAAAGCTGATTGAAGAGATCAATATACCTGTGCCAGAATATGTGTTGAAGTGGACTTGGAAGTAGGGCTTCCTGAAGCTATTAACATGACAGTAGAATATTGGTCTCATGTTCAAGAGCTAGACAATGAGTAGCTGCCCTTTAAGTGCAGATTTTGTCATGGTTATGGGAATTTTTCCAGAACTTGCAAGAAAAAAATTGAGGAAGAAGCTGTCAAGGAAAAGGGAGATCACTGGACTCTAGTTAAAAAAACTAGCTCAACAAAGTAAGGAAATAAAGTTAAGGGACAAAGAGGAGAATTGGGGATGAGTAGCAATTACTCCGAGCAGAAACATAAAGAAAATGGAGCAGCCATGAAGGAACCATCATCTCAAAATGCCATTGACATATTGAGCATCTCATAAGAACAAGTTCTCTCAGTGCTTGAAGAGGGAGAAGTCCCTCAATATCAAATTCAAACAAATGAAGAAGTCAAAGGTCCTGCTAAGCCATATCTTGACACTCTTATGGAAGAACATTCTCCTACATATGCAGAAATGGAAAAAAAAGAAACCTTTGGACAATTCTGGTTCATCTGATGAATATTTCCTTAAGAGGACATCCAAAAAAGGGAGAAAATATCACAAGATAGTTTGGGAGGAAGAAGCCGAACATATTAATATGCAAGGAAGTCAAACCACTTTAGAGATGTCAATTAGCAGGAATACCCAGGCCAGACCTCCAAAAGGAGGCCATCCCCCTTCCGTAAAAAAAATGAACTTTGTCTCTTGGAATTGTAGAGGGTTTGGTAATTCCTCGAAAGTTGAAGCTATTAATGATCTGATAAGAATGGCTTCGCCAGATGTTCTTATTCTCCAAGAGACAAATATCGATGAGGATAGTATTCTATCCATAAGCAGTAAGAGATGGAAAACAAATGTAGGGCAGGCGGTGAGTGCCAGAGGCACGACTGATGGTATTGCTACCTTATGGACAGAAAACGTTTTTTCTCTAGTTCACTTCCACACAACACAACATTGGATATTTTCAGAGATCCAACATACTCCAAGTTAGAAATTGTTTTGCCTTTTTAACCTTTATGTGCTTGTCAACTCCCAGGAAAAAAGAGACTCCTAGAGCTTGCTGACAGACTTTCTTGCAACTAATTCCTTTTCAAATATTATCATTGCTTGGGACTTCAATTTAATATTGAATGATAAAGAAAAACCAGGTGGTGTTTTCGGGAGAGACCCCATGCTGAAATTGGTAGATAATATCATATTAATGTGGGAGCTGATCGATTTCAAGCCAAAAAGAGGAAGGTCCACATGGACAAACAACATAACATGAGCAACAAATATCTTTGCCAGATTGGATTGATTTCTGGTGTAGAGTTCTCTGTTGCTGGATAAAAATTTGATCTCCTCCAGTATCTTGCCTAAGATCACATTAGACAATAAGCCGGTTATGTTGCAGATCGAAGATGAAGAGGACCTTGGACCCATTCCATTTCGATTCAGTCCACTGTGGAAAGGTAGAGATGGTTTCATGAGCACTATAACTATGGCTTGGGATCAACCATGTTTTAAAGGACTGGGTTAAAATCACACAAAAAAGTCCAATTAGTGAAAGGAAAGAAGCCCTAGAAAAATTGGAGAAAATTTAATTGGAAATGGAAGAAGCAGAAATTACTCTTGCCTTGCTAGAAAAAGAGCAAAAAGCTCAGTTCAATTCTTTTCGAGCTTTCAGGTGAGAAGAAGAATACTGGAGATTAAAGTCATGCACTACTTTGCTGAAAGCTGGAGATTGGAATACCCCCTTCTTCCACAAGCAGTGTAGAGTCCTAATTTCTCAAAATCATTTTTCAAAAATTTCCTCCCAGTCCGAGGAAGCGGTTAAAGGAATTTCTCAAATTAAACAAATGGCTGAAATTCATTTTCAGAACCTATTAAGGGAAGATGGCTCCTTTGATTCAGATTTAACCTCTGATTTTTTGTCCAATATTCCTTGTTTGGTGGGTGAGGAAGAAAATGATGAATTAATGAAGCCTTTTATAGAGAAAGAAATTATTGATGTTATCTGGTCCATGGAGCCAGATAAAGCCCCAGGCCCTGATGGTTTCTCCTTTCATTTTTATCGGATATGCTGGTCAATAATTAGGAAAGATTTACTCCAAATGATTAGAGCATTCTAGGTTAAAGCCAAAGTGTGTGGTTGCACAAATTCCACCTTTCTTACATTAATTCCTAAAGAAGCTAATCCCTCCTCCTTTGATCGATTCAGACCTATTTCTAGATGCAATGCTTCTTATAAAATATTTTTGAAACTATTAGCTAATAAACTTGAATCTTTTCTTGGGAAACCGCTTTCTCCTCTTCAAGGAAGGTTTTTAAAAGGGAGGCACATTCTGGACAATGTAATTCAAGTTCAGGGAGCTTTGCATTCCAATTTTCATTGGAAGGAGAAGGGCATGCTTATCAAACTTGACATGGAAAATGCCTTTGACAGGGTAAAGCATTCCTTTCTCTTCTCAGTTCTCCATTCTTTTGGTTTTAGCTCTGCCTTTTTAATTTGATAAAAGATTGCATTAAAAATCCTTGGATAGCGCCATTAATAAATGGCAAGCCAACAAACTCCTTTCAAGCCACCAGGGGCCTTCATCAGGGTTGTCCTTTGTCGCCATTTTTGTACATCCTTATGGCCAATTCTTTAAGCAGGAAGCTATGAGTACAAAAAATGATGGAATCATTATGGGAATAACTTCAGCAGTAGGAGTCGAAGAGATCGACCATGCCCTCTTTGCGGATGATACTTTTCTCTTGGGTGGGGCTTCCTTAAAAATGGAAAGAGTCTTCTCATAAATTATGCATCAATTCTGTATTAACTCATGGGAAATCATTAACAACCGTAAGATTGCAGTGTTCGGATGGAATGTAGATCATTCAAAAGTTGACAAAATTTCTCAGATTTTGGGTTTTGAAGGATATGCTTCTTGGGATAAGGTCAAATATTTGGGTCACCATTAATTTTGGGGCAAAATAACCCTTCTCTCTGGCTAGAAATCATTAGTAAGATTAAAGCAAAGATTGTTTCGTGGGGTGGTCACTAGATTATGAAGGAAAGAAAGGTTATATTGACCAAGTCAGTTCTCTCATATCTTCCTATTTACCAATCTTCTCTTCTCTTGGCGCCAAAAGCAACTATGGAACATATATCAAAACTGATCAGAGACTTCCTATGGAGAGGTGGGAAAGGAAATCAGAACTGCTTGCATCTGGTCAAATGGGAAACTATAAGAAGACCTGTCCCTGAAGGAGGATTGCAAATAGTAGATCCAGGATTGTCCAATATAGAAATGGGAGGAAAACTGTTATGGAAATTATTTTCTAATAAAAATCATCCGATTAGTCATATTTTCTGGAAAAAATACCTCCATGGAGGAACTTTAAGAAATATTCAAATGGAAAATACCCCTAAAGGCTCCATTACCTAGAACTTTTGCAGGAAAAGTCTAGAATTTTTTGTTCAACATCTTTTTCAAATACCAGGCAATGGAAGACATACCTTTCTACGGGATGACAAAATTAATGGACACACTCCTTTAAATTTTGATAATTTTTTTTGTTTTTTTTTTTTTGTTTTTTTTGTTTTTTCTGAGTTTAAGTGTTGGCTGATGAATAAAGGAATTTATAGATTGGATGATATAACTTCTTGGGATGTACATGGAAATTGGAAGGAATGGTCCCTTCCCACTTTGACAGACTGCGACCTCTCCATATTTTCTGCTCAGCAAAAATCGTTGTTAGACAGGCTTTTTGGAATTATTCCAATCCACCGTTCCTGCAAAGACACGTGGGGATGGGGCTCACTTGGGTTTTATTATGTGGCCATCGGTTTCAAACAACTTTAGTTCTCTACGCAGAAATGCACTTCGGCCTCTTCTGGCATCCACCATGCAGTCTCTTCTGGAACCCACAACGCAGCATTATGGAAGATGGTGTGGAATTCGCGGAGCATTCCAAAAATTAATTTCTTCATCTGGAAAATTATGTACCAGAGGCTTTTAACTGGAGAAAACTTGTTAAAAAAAGGGTTTCTTTGGACCATTCAGATGCTTCTTCTGTCATAAAGTTGCTGAGTCTTCAACTCATATTTTTGCTGAATGCGATTTTGGTAAAAAATTCTGGGCACTTGTTCTGCATGGGTTGTCTTACTCTTGTTTCCTTTAAATGCTGAATCTGTCACTCTCTTTAAAAATTGGTAGACAAGGTATCCTAGAACTCTTCCTTCCAATAATGCATGGAGAAAAATCTGGCAATCCATCCCAAAGTTTATTTGGTGGAAGATTTGGTTGGCTAGAAATGATCCGATCTTTAATAGTAAAATCTCGAAACCAAAAATAGTAGCATCAAAATCTAAGGCTTTTCTTTTGGAAGCAGTAGGAAACTATGAAATTGATGGAACTAAATTAGAAGCTAAATACAAATTGCTTAGCTTGAAGCAAGTGGATAAAATTCAAATGGGTTTAAGCAGGCTTGTTATTAAACCATTTTGGCAGGTCAAACTTTTAGAAAAGGAATTTTCATATTGGTGAAAATTCAAGAATAAAGCCTCAATATTCTTTGATGGAGCGTCAAAAGGAAACCCGGGGAAAGTCAGAGTAGTGGGCTTGATTTTATATCCAGGTGAAAAGTTAGAAATAATTTTCAGTTAGGGAATAGGACAAACCACTAATAACCAGGCATAATTATTTGCTCTTTTAAAAGCTTGTCAACTAGCAAAGGAAGTGGGTCACACCAACTTACACATTTTTGGAGACTCTGAAACCATGATTAAAATTTTAAACTCGGATTCTATTTTCAATAACCTCAGTATGAATGTGACCATGCAAAGGTTGAATTTCATTTTGATTGATTGTGACTCAGTCACCTCTTATCACATTCTTCGTGATTGAATAAGCTGGCAGATTTCAAAGCAAATCAGGGTTGCTTTCTTCCTCCATGAATGCTAAGTGTGAATGAAGGAGCTTGTTTAATGCATCCCATTCCTTGAAAAAAGATGTTTTGGATGTAAGGTTTTAATTTTTTTGGAACAATTTGTAAGTGGGTGAAATCCCAATATATTCTTTATAAAAAAAATTAATCATTTTGGTTAAAAGAAAAAGAGGATCCATACCCCTTTCTACCACTTTGTTATACAATTCTATAATATTCAACTATTTGGATTTATTGGACACTTTCTCGTTCCTTAGTTGTCTCTCCAACCTATTTATTGTGCATTTAATATTATTGACACTCATAGTAGATAACAAAACAGATATAGGAAACAATTCTCATGTTTTCATGTTCCACTCTATCTTATCTAGAGGGTTGAAGGCCTCTAGATCATATGTGAGATGAAGGGATTTGTATTGGCCTCGATTAAATATTCCACCTCATGCACTGGGTTCCAACACAACCATATTGAAATTTCTTTTCTTGAGATCTATAACCAGCAAAAATATAGGACGTCCCCCTAAAGCGATCTCCCCCCTAGGGAACATATATTTTTTCAAATGCACACCTTCAACTTTGATTTTAGAAAATAGAATAACTAGCTTAGACTTGAATGAGGGAGAATGGGAAGAAGTTCCTTTCTCTTGTGGCCATTGAGCTATTGGAAATATTTATATAGTGACAACATGTTTAGAAGAGGATAAGATTGCGTACCCTTGCACCTAAGGATCAACGTTTGTAGACTGTTACTGTATTACGAGCTTCTTAGAATCCATTTTATCTACCTCAAACTCCTCCATATCCACATCAAAAGTGGCCTATGTGTGACACTACTTCATTCTTGCATCTATCGTGACTTGAGTTTGGAACACATGTGATTTGAGATGGTGACCTAGTTAAAGAATTTCTAAACCTCCTCCAAACTCTTTAGATTTGAAATTTTGTTCAACTCCTCTAGAGGTTGATGCAAATATTCTACTAATTTTGCTTTCTTCCTTTTTTTTCCAGAAATGACCCCTCATGGATCATATGTCCATTTGAATCCCATGGGTAGGTTCAAAGAATTGAGAATTCCCTCTACAATTGACTGCGTAGTATGGGTCTTGACAAAAAATGGGCCAATCTGTTGTGGAAGCTTAAAGGTAATGACACTTTTGTTCCTCATAAAATGAATTTGATCAAAGTCAAATATCTGATGAATGTATTTAAGTGAAAATAATATGGGATTTAAAAGGTAGGAAGTTGGTAGGGGGGGATTTCATAAATGTATATTCTAATTTCCCTATGATCTTCAAACAAAAACCAATCTCCTAACGATGGATCCGGACTCAGTTCAAGGAGATTCCTACACTTACGAACAATCTAGGGGGAGGACTACTATATAGGATTGAGTAAACATTAGACATAACCCCATTAACAAATTTAATATATCTTTAATTTGTGGGATGAAATTTGACTAGCTCAACGAGGGACTTGGGAAACAATTAGGAAATTGGTCAAGGATCATGTACAACAAATATGACTAATATCTAAAAAACTTAATGGCAGAGAACATACTAATATGGTAATGTATCATTTTTTATATGAAAATGGAAAAATGAAGCTTAACATAAGGTTCAACAGATGATGGGGACATTTCAATTAATATTCCAAATAATGTATCATCTACTTACTCATCATATCTATAACCAAGGACCGGGGAGATAATTGAAATAACTATTTGAGACAATTCAGTGAATATTTCTGACATGTAAGGGAGTTGAACTAAGGGCAATTTAGCTTCAGGGGGCATCAGAGACCTGTGAAATCTCTCTTTATCTTCAACAATGAGGTATTTGGACCTAACACTCAGGGATTATTTATCAAATCACTTTTGAGGAACCTTTGGTGTGATTTATAGCATTTATTGAATGGATTATTTATTAACTAGGCATACCACCATCCCATCTTGAGACACTACTGCTATCTTCTCTATTGAGTATATCTCCATGCACCATGCAACTAATTCAGGTAAATTGCGCATTCTAGGGACAATTGCTAGGGTTAGACTCAATTCTTAAAAGTGTATAAATTAATGGCTTACATTAAAACAACTCTCTGCTTCCTTAGAGGCTTGGTGCACATATGGAATTAAGGTTACAATATTAAACCTCACTTAAAGTGTCTACTAGGTGGTCATCATGCAATAAAGCAGTGGTTGAGGACTCAGGAGCAAGAGATGTTGGCGTAGAATCCATGGTGGATGTGTTTAGTTTGTATATACCGGTGGAAATGGAGAAATCAGGGTGCTCGAAAGGAGATATGAACATAGGTGAGTAGAGGTGCGGTATCACAGTCTCTCATAGATTTGAAAATTCAAAATATGGAGTATTTGATGGATATTTATATTCAAATTTTTTTGCATTAAATGAGAGGCCACATGTCACTATGTCAGTGGTTGAGGTGATCGGGAATAGGGAGTTAATAAAAGTTTTGGCCATTAGGGACCTAGACACATGGCAAAGTATTATTTCCAGGGTGAGTATATAAACTGAAAAACAATCTTCGTATTTCAACATCAGAGGTAGTAAGTGGTTTCAAGATCAAGGGAGGAGTGGGTTTTTGAACTTGATTTTGGTGGAGGCGCCACACATCTTGGGAAGTTTCCCTTCAAGCTCATGTGTTTCAAATAATTCCTGAGCAAGTTGAGGGGCCTGAAACACTATGCACCGTTGATCTTATGACACCAGATCTGCATGTATAGTGGATCATGCAAATTTGATAGGAGTGTGTCATTTATTCATGTCACATAATCTTGTTGATTATTATGTCATGTTATCCTCTATGGGTTTAGAGAGTGGTTTCAAGCTCTCAATATGACATATTTCTAAACCTCCTTTGGGGGCCTAAATGATTATGGAAGTGCCATGTGACCTAGGTAGTTTCATTTTAGGCTTGTGCATTTTAGATAACACCTAAGCACCTTCAAAGGATTGAAATCTTGTGAGTCCCTGTATGCTTACATATATGCGTTCACTACTGGAATGATAACTATGAAATTCTCCTTCTACAGAACTACTTAATCCACAACCCATTTCTTTCACGGATATTTGGCATTCATTGACTCTAAGAATCTGCATACCTTATTTTTTATTACTTGATTTACTAGAACTTTGGTGTTTTTTTAAGCTCTACCTTGTCATGTTTGTAGTCTGTTGAATAACTTTGTGGTTAGAATGCTCTCCTCCATCACATTTCAATTGAGTTGATCTTAGAACTAACATTTACTCCAACATGGACAACCTTTTTCTCCAGGTCAAGAGGATGAGACTTGAATACTAGTGCCTTATACATTGGGTTATGGGGTCCTTGTATTCTCGGGGGCTTGCCTTTCAAATTTTTAAAAAAAATACAAAGAAAGAAAAATTAAACTAAAAATATCACATGAACGAAATAAATCAAGAATTTCAATGAAAAATGCTCCTAGATGTTATTTTACATATTTTACATTTTTTTGAAGAGATCAATAGGGAAATAAGATTTTAAGGAATCAACCACTGAAATGATCCCCAAATATTTCATCGTCAAGGTGAACCAACTCATATGTGTTGTTGTCTTGTACTGTCAAGAATCAAAACAAACTAATCCATAGGTTATCAATTTTTTCATGGTTGGATTTGTCTTTCCTTCTTGCATTCCATTTCAAAATAAGGTCTCCTGGATATAGGTACCTTGTCATTTATTTTATGTTAAACAAAATTTTTATCTTTTCTTGGTGCAACTTAATTTTGGTGTCCAGTTGTTCTGGCCTGCTACACTTCTATCAGTTGGTGGATTCTTCTCTCCATATCATTTGGTTCTTCTTTCTTAGGCTGCAGTAGCTTTAGGGCTGGTAGACAAAGATGAATTGGAAGTATTGCCTCTTTACCATAGAACAATGGGAAAGGAGGAGAAGTAACTATGGTACCTTGGTGTTGATCCTATATTCGGGAATACTTGAGGTGTGAGTCCCAGGCATTTTTATTACGAGTGAGAATTTTCTTGATGATTTTAATCAGACTTTTTTATGATGATTCTTCCAATCGATTTCTCTGTGGAGAATAAGTTGTTGAATCAACCAAATCAATATTTTAATACTTGTAGACCTTCATTATATTGGTGGAATTAAATGCCTATGCATTCTCAATGATTAGTTTTCCGGGGAAAACAAACCTTGACATGATATTTTCTTCGAAATTTTTTATGATAATTGTGTCATTTGAAGTTTTGGTTGGAATACATTATACCCATTTTGTGAAGTAGTCAATGGAAGTAAGGATCCATCTATGTTTACCTCTTGAGTTTAAATGAATTTACCATATGAAGTCTATTTCCGATTGTTGAAATGGGTATTCCACCTGGATAGGTATGAGTGGTAATGGTAAGAGATTTTTCTTTCCTACAAACATCTGGCGTTCCATGCATACCCTAACCATTATGCTAGTATCAATTGGGACAATAGTAACCAACTCTCAGAACCTTATAGGTAGTTTCTCTCCATGCTTAATGTCCACCATAGATGTCTTTGTGAAAATAAACTATTAGAGCCTTTGTTTCATCTTCAATAACAAAATTTAGAGAATTCCAAGGGGGTCCTTCTAGAACAAGTGTCCATCCAAAATGAAATATTTTATTTCTTTTGAGTTTCAAGGATATGGTTTTGGCCTTATCAAAATAATGACGGCAGGGTAAATTTTGGAGATAATACACAACATCTTTATACAATATAGATTGAGAAAATTTGGGATTGATATCAAGTGATAAATTATGAAAGGTATCTCCTCTTTCTTTACCTAGAATTGAAATTTGACGCATCATGTTGATTCCTAAAGCATGACAATTGGACTTAGATAGAATATTAGATAATACATGACCTTTGACCAACTTAGTTTGATTTATATCCAGATCGTACTTTTGTATTTTGGAAATCCAATTTCCCCTTCTGCCTTCACTATCAAGTTAACTGAGCATATCCTTGATTGTGTTACCAGGTACATGGGCAATGATATTGAACTGTGAGACATAATATATGAATGATTTAAATGATTTGGTGAGAGCATAAGATTGTTTCTCCATGGTGTTGTACTTTAAATCTACATCCCTTGATGCTCTACCAAAAACTGAAATTGGTTGTTCATAACTTGCATCAATTTTCTGCAATAGTGAAACTATAATAGTAACGTCAGAGCAAAAGAGAAGATCAAAAGATATTTATTATAATCGAGTCTAATTAAGGCAAGTGATTGACCCAAATCAACTTTGATCTAATTGAAAGAGTCTCTTGCTTCAATAGCCCACTTTATTTCAACCTCTTTCTTTAACATATCAGTAATGTTCTTCCTAGTTTATACAAAAATAGGAATGGACATTCTAAGGAAGTTGATTTTTCCAATGAAAGATTGTACTTTTTTTCTTGGGTAAGTCTATTAGATTGACGGTTTCCACCTTGTCTAGGTCAATATAAACCCCTTCTTTGGAAACATCAAGGACAAGTAGCTTTGCTTCCTCCATAACAAAGAAATATTTTGGGTGGTTTAATATTAAGCCAAACTTTATGCATTTAATGAAGGTTTGTTCAAGATGTTTCAAGTGATATTCATTAGATTTAATGAAAAAAGTCATAACATCAAGGTAAATCAATATAAATTTTTGTTTCTCTCTCACAAACTCTATGTACATGTCCCTTTAAAATGTTGCATCAACATATATCAAACCAAATGGCATCTTTTCATACATGAAGGTACCCTAGGGTGTGGTGAAAGCAGTTTTTTTTCCCTATCATCAAGGTGCATGACCACATGATTATATACTAAAATCCATCCATCATGGAAATCTTGATTTATCGTACAACCTTCTAAAGGATGTGTTCCATGTTTGGAAGGGGATGGTTATCTTTCAAAGAGGATTTGTTTAAGTTTCTAAAATCCACACAAAATATAATTTCCCCATTTTATTTCTTACAATTATTAGGTTAGCAACCCGTTCTAAGTATCTAAGGGGCATAGAAATTTTATCATCTAACGACTTCCTATATTTTTCAATAATGGAAAGCATGATAGGATTAACCTATCTCAATTTTTGCCTAATTGGGTTAGCATGTGGCTTAAGTGGAATTATATTTTGTATGACAAAGGTCTCGTAGGTTTTCCAATTCTCATATTTCCAGGTGAAAACAACAATATATTATTTTAAAAGAGTTACACACATCCGTTTTTTATCCAGAATTTGAAACTTAGAGAGATCGATATCTCTTGGATCTTCCCGAGTGCCCAATTTGTTGTGTTCAACATCTTCCTTCTTTTGGTGGACAATATGTTTGATAAGGACATCATTTTTATCAAAGAGATGATACAATGGGACCACTCCTTTTGGGATGAAGTTATTATGATTGGCGATCTAGTTTGCGTTAGCGAAAAAATTTAGTTGGTGCACCAAGAACTGTTTCCCTAGTCTAAATGGTTTAGATCTAGATCAAAACGGGTACATCTATGCAACCCTTCCCCGGATTATTGAATTACATGAATGTGAAGCTATTATACCTCTTTGCGGAGATGATACTTTACTTCTTGACACTTCTGTGATCCAACTGTGGAGAAGAATCGCGTGTAAAATGATACAAAGGACAAGATAAAAGAAGTAAAATCAACAAGATAATTTAATGAATCTATGATAATGATTAAGGATAAAAACAATAAACAACATGAGTCACATTATAAATTATCTATGGGGAAGGAAAAATACATTTGTATTAATGAAATTAGGAAATAATTACAACCAAATCCTTGATGTTGAGGCTTCTTCCTATAATCATTTCACTCTCAAACTCTACAAGTATTTCAGTCTCAAGATCCAAACACTTTTCCTCTTACACCTAGAATAATTTCAACAACATGAAGGTAGTTTTATGGTCCTCCCTCATCCATGAAGGAAAGCTTGCTTATATAGGAAAAAAGGAGATCAAATGGGTTGATATTTTGTTGGAGGAAGGTGAGGGATCATCCCTAGAGGTTAGGGGTTCGAATTCCACCTAATCTAATTAGTTGGGATAAGCATCCACGAGGGATTTCTTCTAGAAGGCTCTCGAAAGATCTCTTTTTTTTCCTTTTTGTGAGCGCCAACGCTATTTTCATACTAGAAATAAGCACCAAGAATGGTCAACACTCCTTTCCCAAAGGAAAGGAGTGTCATCGATGCCTTCTATCCACTAGCAACCAACATCATCCTTGGATGAAACCTTATTTCAAGAGGCAAGGTGAATCAGAGCTCCTATAAATGGGATTCCAGGTAGGAAAAATTCCTCCAAAAAGTCTTCTGGCATATGAACTTCAGGGATGCAGGGAAAGTGACAATATTTTGGTGTAATAGAATGCCCCATAAATTATGAAGATAGATGGAGGTGATAGGTGAAATACTTTTCTTGATGCAATTCAGAAGCAGAGGTGAAAGAGTGATGAGTGAATACTTCTTACAGTACCAGATACTTTGAGTTATATACTCTGTCTGACTTAAATCATGGTTGCTAACCAATACACTGTAGATCCACGTATGATGACCAAATCATGGCTACTAACATACACTGTATATCCATGTTGAACAAGACTCAAATTTGGACATAACTACCAGACATACACTGTAGATCTATTTCATCATTAGTCAAATTTGAGCATAGGAACCAAACAGACATTGTGGATAATGCAGTGACTTGATAAAAAAGTACTCCATCACAACCTAGGGATAGGAAAATATTGAAGTGAATTCCCAAACACCCACAGTCTTCATCCCAATGTCGAACAATACAATTCTATCGATGTGAATATATTTCCTGACGTTGAACATTGTAGAAACCACTTGATTATTGGTTGTTGATAGATACTGTTAACAAGTGCGAGTGAATCACCATTTATGTCAATGATTCCCAAGGTACCCTAGTACATTCCTCTGAATGTGAATATATGAGTTGAAGTCGAAAAATCAATAAAACCTTTCAATCAGAGGAAAATGATGGAATCCCATTATCGAAAGCGAGGAAACTTGCCATTGAGGCATGCATGTTTTAAGGTACTAACTGGTTTCTAAGGCTAATTCCTAGATGATATGTTGATGTTGACATTAATAGACTCATCGAAGGAGGGCCATGATATTTCCCCACATCATTGACACAAAAATTAGAATAAAAGTAGTTTGAAGTGATTTTCATTATGGAACAACAATGGGACTAACTCAGAGATGGCCGAATCAAAGGAAGGTAAGGTGACTACGAAGATAGGTTGTGGTAAAGACTCCCCTTGAACATTGAATGGCATGACAAGTGACTTGGAAATGTTGTCTCAACAAGGCAGAGACGAGACATAATGCAAAGATGATGCATTTATTTGAATGACTCAAAGGAGTAAAATGAATCATGAAATTGGATCGACTCAAGGAAAAGTCGATTACCCAACTATTTGAATGAAATGAAGATAGGTTCCATGTTCAAGGGTGACTAAAAACTACCATTAATACAAATGAATTTTTTTCCCATTTCCTGACTTTCTCAACCATGATGGATGAGTACCTATTTTATTTTTAATGAACTTGAAAAGGGTAACAAACACTCAGTATAGCTCATCATAGGATGATGCCAATCTCACATGTTTTATGAACCTGCGAAAGGAGGGGTTCAGTCCCAAAAAAGGGTCCTTCGTCGTTTACTTTTTACGAGTCCGAACAAGGTAAAATTGATGTTGTTTCATGTTTAGAGAGTCTGAAATGACTAAATAAAACTCCAAGATGGAATTTTTCATAAGTTTAAGTTTTAATTATGTTTTTAATGGTTTTCAAGGTTTTTTTTGGGTTAAGAGTGTTCCCTAGGCGACGCTCTTCTCCCTTTTGGGAAGTGTGCCAACGCACCCCTCAAAAGGGGAAAGAGCACCAGCCTTGCTCTATGTCGAAAGGGATCGATTCCATTTTCACAATAGGAAAGAGCATCGACGGACCCAAAAAACTCAAATCCATAGTTTTAAGCTAAAAATTGAAATTTTTCCTACATAGAATGCTTCTAATGGGTGATTTATTGGCATTCCACAGGTTTTCAGACACAAAATGGTTATCTGGAAAGAGAGAGAGAATGAACTATATGATTCCCAAGCCACCAATGATCCAAACATGGTGTTGGATTTAAGAGAATGTGGACTCCTAAAATTCTTCAGGATCTTGGGCATGAGGGCTAATGTCCGATTACTAGATCACTTGATAAGATTGTGGGACCTTAAATAACAACACTTTTGGGTAGGGATCCATATTTTCACATTGAATGTGGATGAGATATACTTACTCACCGGTCACTCTAGGAGAGGGAACCTAGTGTCAGTATCTAGACCGAAGGGAGGAGAGATGACAATCGATGATTTGAATGATGAATGATGTACCATCAGTATGTTGTCCCAAGGTGGGAAAATACCAATATATAATGTGACAGATAGACCACTGAGGACCATTTTATTCACTATCGAGAAAGTGGTGGGTATCCTGGATTCCCTCCAAACTACATGGTCACACATATTCTTTACGCAATTGAGTCCATGGCTCATACAATATTTAACAAGAGTGAGGGAATATTGGTGAGTCACATGCACTAGTTAACAAAGTGTCATCGATGGGAGGTCAAACATTTTGGCTACAGTGCAGTCATGGTATCTTTCTCCCTCTAGAGATTTCCTATACTGTGCCCACAAGTGCCATTAAACAACCTCTAGCCACAAGAACCACACGTGTTGAGATGGGTCAAGGCCATGGATCGACATGGGGGAGGTGGAACTACGGTGACCTATGGATATGTGCTCTTCTGATGGCTGTGTGGTCAGCTCCTTATGGTGGAGGACTGTGCATATTCAGGGATGGATTTCATAGGAGACCCTGATGTACCACTTCCTAAGGGAAACTAGTGGGGTGATATAGGTAAGAAAGATCCCATTCTTTCATTGTTTTTTTAGTTTAACATATTTCATTTTTTGTTGTTTTGTGTGACGCTAAGGCTTCGTACTTTACATTGTAGAAATTGGACCATCACAACCACCGAGACCATTTCCTATGATAGGCAAGGAGCGACTAGAGAGATTGCGGTCCAGAACATTGAGGCCGAGGAATAGCTATAGGAGATCAAGGAGAACCTGTATAGGCCGACCGTAGGTGTCCTGGATATCTCTATTGAAGACCTACCCCGATGTTATCAACACCATAAAACGAGAGTTTGAGGCCATTTTGAGCAATTACTTTGTAGGGTAGCTCGAGCTGTCATGTGTTTCCACGAGAACGAGGACTACCTAGGAGTCATGTCAAATTATAGTACTATTGTGAAATCTTCTAGGCTTCATATTTTTGCCATTTTGATGTACTAAAAGCTCGTGGCTTCATATTTTTTCCTCAGTATCGTTATAAAATACTTATAATTTTTTTTTTTATAAAAAACGGTGTGTCTATTATGGTGTGTTTGTACATGAATTGATGCTTATTTATTTGTTGCTTTTACACATGTGATATCTTGAATGGAAATTAAATATGAGCTATGTACCAATCCAAAACATAATTATCTAGTGAATCCACCACTACATTTAAATTCCTTGGAATTTGCTGGTATGAAATAAACTCAAAAGACGTTTCAAGAAGCCGAAGTCTTCAGAATAATTGAAGAAGTAAGGGATTATGAATAATATAGGCACGATTTAACTGAGAAACAACTAGTTCTAAATATAGGTAAACCATAATTCGACTCACATCATTTGACAAAACATTAGTCAATAGTCCATTGATATGAAAATATTCATGATCTTTTTAACCATTAAAAATTGCATGTGAACTTTATATGTTAAATACTCATAAACATGCTTTAAAACTGAAATTTAAATGCTTAAATGTACACACAAGCAAATAAATAGTATCCAAACCATGAAAATGAAAGATCAGAACAAATAATGGAGTTCACCCCTCCTAGGCTACGTCTTCAGGCCACTCTCAATGGGAAGGATGATATTATTAAGTCTTCAAATCTTACAATAATGGGTTTTTGGAACCACTTATTTTTTCTTTTAGTCACAAAAAAAACAAACAACACCACTGCGATCCTCTTGAAATTTCAAGAAAAATGAGTATAAACTCGATTAGGTTTTCCTGAAGTTTCCTCTGGCATGCAAATTGAGAAACTCTTCCTGCATAAAAGAAAAAAAATATGGAATATATAGATTCCCACCTTGGTATTCATTACCTTGAATGGTTGTATGAACCTCGAGAACTGTGCCAAAAATCCCTTGAGGATTGTGCCAAAACCTCCTCGGGACCTATGCCAAAATACCTTGAGATCTGTGCAAAACCACTTGGGATCCAAGCCAAAAACACCTTGGGAACTATCCAAAAATACCTTTGGAATTGTGCCAAAATGGTGGTCTCCACTGTCCTAAAATTCATGCACAAACCATGGTTTTATATCGGTTTTGGGTGGTTTTGCGTGCACGGTTTGGAGGGCAATGCATCCATTTTTGGCCCAAAATCTGCCACAAGATTATAAGGATTAAGTGCCATATCCCACCAAATGTGGTGACCATGGTATAGTGGTTAAGGAGCTTTGCATGTGGGGAGGAGGTCACAGGTACAAACCCACAGACCTCTCCCCATAGCATGTTTTTATGGCATGAAATATGGTTAGGTGCATTGTTCATTGGCATATGGTGTGGTGCTTTGGCATATTATATTGATGTGGTTGCAGTATAAAGCATATGGTCGGCGAGATATATGGTCCGATACCCTATGAATTGGAATTAACATATGGTGTTGGTTATAACATAAAATTCCAAACCTCGGTGTTGGCCATATGGGTCGAGGGATTAGCCCTTGACCCCCCCTCCATTTACAAATAATATATTGTTCAAACTTATATACAAGTTTTACAGCTATTAAGAACCATCGATGGGAACCTCAGATAGTGCAACTTTGTGCAGGATCTGGGATATATGGAGGTCTTAAGTTTGAATCCTATAGACTCCACAATTTTTTTTCAAACCACTCATTATACATTTTTCTCTATTTAACTCATTTTTGTCACAACTTCAAACACTGATAGCTTCTGCATCCGGAGGCCGTTTCGCATGAAGCAAGCGTTGACAAAAAAAAATTCGACGATCTCTTTACTACTATAATATTTATTTTCCTTTTTGAAGACTAAAATTTTGATCGAATTCAGAGATCCTCCTGGATCAAAGGCTTCATACTTTACATTGCTTGATACTTTACATTGCAGACATTGGATCATCACAACCACCTAGATCACCGCCTATTGAGAGGCAAGGAGAGGCTAGAGATATTGCGGTCCAAAACATCGAGGCCGAGGAAGAGTTGCAGGATATTGAGGAGAACCTACAGAGGTTGACCATAGGTGTCCCAAATATCTCTATTGATGACCTGCCCCGACGTTATCAACACCATACAATGGGAGTTTCAAGCCATTTTAGGAGATTACTCCGTAGGGTAACTCGAGTTGTCATGTGTTTCCATGAGCAAGAGGACTATTTAGGAGTCATGTTAGACTGTAGTACTATAATGGAATCTTCTAAGCTTCATATTTTTTCCATTTTGATGTACTGAAAGCTTGCAGATTCAAATTTTTGCCTCAATATCATTATAAAATACTTATAAAAACAACTTTATAAAAAATGGTGTGTTTGTATATGAATGGATGCTTATTTATTTGTTGTTTTTACACATGTGATCTATCTTAAGGAAATTAAATATGATCTATGCACCAATTCAAAACATAATTAGCTAGTGAATCAACCACTACATTTAAATTCCTTGGAATATGTTGGTATCGAATAAACTCAAAATACCTTTCAAGAAGTCGAACTCTTCAAAATAATTGAAAAGGTAAGGGATTACAGATAATATAAACACATTTTAACCGAGAAATAACTAGTTCTAAATCTAGGTAAACCATAATCCGAATCACATCATTTGACAAGGAATTAGTCAATAGTCGAATCACCACATGGTATTCAACGAGATTGTTTGTTGCGGGACATAAGCAAGTTCCACTTGAGCTTACCAAATCATTGTTAAGGGAATAAAGTACCCAAGCTGATGATGTGAGGTTCAAGATATGCTTACTAGAACAATCCATGAATCCTGTATATAAGGCCATATGTTCATTCAAGAATGATACTACATAAGATGTCTTGACTATGATGAATCCTACATTCAAAAAAGAATAAAAGTTCAAACTACACACAACACACTCTATTAAGAAAATGCACAAGGTACACATGCGGAATTGTCTAAGCGTAGTACCTTTTAAGGTAAATCCCTTTGGGGCACACATAAGGGTATCCCATCATAATCAATAAGCTCATGAGCCCCTTTTTATAAAACATGACTCATGATATAAGGCCCATGCCACATGGATTCTAATTTTCTGCCTCCCAATTTATTGTGTTTTTGGTTAAAGTAAAGACCAAATCACCTTTATTATAGAGGTGAGGTTGAATGTATCAGTCGTATTGAGATTTAGATCTTCATTTGTGTACTTGATTAGCCAAGGTTGCATCTTGACGATTTTCATCAACTTTGTTCAAATATAGGAAATGTTCTTCCTTTGTGGTGGTATTGGGTAAGAGTTCTACAATGAGTTTTAGAGAAGGGATTTCACACTCGATAGGAAGAGTTGCTTCTAGTATGTACACCAATTTAAATGGTGTGAAACCAGTCGATGTTTTAATGATGGTCCTATAAACCCATAATGACGAAAATAGTTCTAGTTCCAACTAGACTTAGCTCATCCTACTGTCCGTTGAAGCATAGTTTTCAAGATCTTATTGATAGCTTCAACCTGACCATTGGCCTGCGGGTAGCAGGGTGTTGAGTTGTTGTGACAAAAACTTAGTTTAGCATTTAATTTTGACATCATTTGATTCCTAAAATGAGAACCACAATCAGTCACGATGGCTTGAGGGACCCTAAACCTAATGATGATATGATTAAAAAGAAAAAGGGCAGCTATTTTACCATCTTCAACTTGTGTAGGCATAGCCTCAATCCATTTAGTGAAATAATTGACGACCACGATAATATAACCATGCCCCCTTGGATGAGGCAGGCTTAAAATGCATGAATTCAATGCCCCATTTCACAAAGGGACCGAAAACAATGATGGGATGTAGTGGAGTAGGGTGGGTGCACTTTTTAGATTGAAAACGCTGACAGGGTGATCGTTTAGTCTTGGATTCCATACAATATTTGAAGATATAAGGCCAAAAGTACCCAACACGTAGGATTTTCTGAGTTGTATCCATCTCATAAATATGACCTCCAAAAGCTCCAGAGTGGTAGGCATTCAACAAAATTTCAGCTTCATCATGAGTTAAATAACATTGCAAAATGGAATCAATGCCATGACAATACAACATATCATTTGCGATAAGATATTACTTGGCGTGATGGCGGATACGACGATATTCATCACGAGTTACATTTGACTAAAAATGTTGAGTTTGTAGATATAAAATCAAATATCCATATCAAGGGTGAAGCATACTAATGAGGAACAAATATTCATTAGGAAATGAATCAATGGGTTGTGTTTCCTTAGTAAAACGGGGAAGATCACACATTAGCTCTACGAAGACTAAAGACTTCTTCAAACTAGATTTAGCGATTTCTAATTCAAAGTCCTAGAGGATGACAGTCTAGTGAGAATACTTTCCCCCAAGTAATTTATGAGTTAAGATATAATACATAGAGTTAGAATCTGCGTATAGAGTGGTTGTGCAGAGGAGAATGTAAAGGAGAAATTTCAGGATTGCAATGACCGTAGCTAGAGCCAACTTCTCAACATGTGAATAGCGAGTTTCAGAATCAAGGAGACTTTTAATCTAGTAATATATCACATCCTCTTGGTCGTTATCGTTTGTTTGTACTAGTACCATGCCGATGGTAGTAAGATATGCAGCCACATACAAGGAATAATCCTTATCATAATTAGGTGGTTGCGGCACAAGCATGTGTGTGATGCCATGTTTGAGAGTATCAAACAAACACTTTGCAAGATCGTCCCAAAAAAAGGGTGTATCCTTTTTAATTAGATGCATGAACCCATGTGTTTTTTCGGTAGAGTTGCACATGAAATGACACAAGAAGTTTGAATTCCCTTGCAAACTTTGAAGTTATGTGATGTTGGTAGGTGGTGGTAGGTCCAAAATGGCCTCAATATTCAGAGGATCAATACAAATTCCATCCTTGGAAATAATGAATCTAATTAAACGTGCAATATCAACACAAAAAACACTTTTATGTGGATTTAACCAGATGTTGTAATGGAGACATCTAAGAAAAATGGCTCTTACATGGTCAACATGGTGTTCCTGATTCTACGAATGCGCAGGTAAGTAATCAAGATAGGGTTCAATTATATGTTTGATGTCATGGAAATCATAAGACATCGTGCATTGAAACGTAGTGCCATCATTTTTCAGACCAAAAGGTAACTTACGATAAGCAAAGGTCCCCCATGGGCATATGAAATCCATCTTGTGCTAATTAGAAGGGAGTATCTCTATCTGATTATAGCTAGACAAACCATCCATAAATGAAAATATGACACTTTCGACACAATTATCGATAATTGGATCAATGTACATAGTAGGGTAGTTGTCTTTTGGAAAATCCTTATTGAGGTCTCTGAAATTTATACAAACCCTAATTGTACTTTATTTTTTGGTAACAGGGACAATGTTAGAAACCCATTTTTTCAGCGGCATGAGACAAATGAAGTTAGCTCTAAGAATTTTTTCAACTTCTTCCCTAATGGTCGTTTCTTTCGATGGAGGTATTTCAACTCTAATTTTGGACGGACTGGCTTGGCGTCAGGGTATTCCATGATATCATGAACGCCAATTGAAGGATCAATCCCTGACATTTCTTTATAGCTCCAAGCGAAAAACACCTCAGAATTATCTGCAAAAGGCCATATAATTTTCAACTTCTTGAGAAGAACAGTTATGGCCCAAATAAATATGTTTAATAACTCTAGGTTTCACTGATATATGAATTGGGTTGTCTTAGTAATATTGGTCAAATAACCTTCAGACTCAATATTTTGGATGAGTACAGGCGATTGGGGAGTAGCTATGATATCAGATGAAACCAACGACTCAAAATCATTTTCTAACAATTAGTAATGGGGAAGGAAAGAAGATCGATGGTGATTATATTTCCAAGGCATCTCATCTAAGGACATAAATTCCATGATGGATTCATCTAATGGAAGGAGTTGTAAAATATAGTCCATAGATGGATGGGGGGATCTAACCAATATGGAAAGTGGTATGGATCTGATGCAACCACAAGGTGATCGTTAATATTGGTGTCATCAGAGGTGGATTGAACGGTCTAGTATATTTCTTCATATGAACTCAAAGGTATTGAATCAACAATTGATTTCCCTTTTTATCGAGTTGTCATAAATCATCGAGATCATGTTCATAGATGTGAACGGTAAATGAGGAGGAGGTTTTTTCAATGAAAAGACTCTCATAAGCAAAGAATCTCTACGAAGGCCCACCCCATTGTTATGATATTGTGAAGATGAATATGCTAAAATCAAACCATTTTTTCGTATATTTAGAATTCGTATCTGGAGAACAAAAACAAGTTGGTTGATGGTGACAATATTCCCTTGGAATGGAAATTGGACCACATGAAAAATGGATGATGCAACCACTTTCATTATGTAGAACCAAGTTTCCATGGCCATCAAATGCCTTCAATTTCATAGGTGATCAATTAATTCCAGGGGAACCAATGGCTCGCTAACAAGATAGAGGAATGACTGAAGTTAAGGCACCTCTGTCCAAAAAGGTACGATGGACCTTTTTCCCAATAAATTTTGTTGATAACTGGAAATAAAGTTGGTGATAAGTCTCGACTTAAAACCCTCCAGTTTAAAGGTGATGACATTTCTATTTTCAGGATCCATAGCTCCAAGAACTGACAACAGATTTTTCCTCTATGTAGGACACGTTTGGAGTACCTCGAGAGTAGATATGGTGCTTGAGCCAAATATTCAACGACATTATAGTATTGGGAACACGTGCACTAGGATTGAATACCGAATTATGAATGGTACCCTTAGGCGGTTGTAGGATTGCGTTAAGAACAAGTTTTTCAATTTGAAGACCATTGGTTGGAGGAGGAACAAAAGTGGAAGTTTTATCAACCAAAATGTTATCACTCTTTTTCTTTGAAGGAGAGTCGTAGATCTGTGATATGGTTGTAATGTGAACCAATTCATTGGACATCATGTTAAATTCATCGATGGAATATGAGGAAGGACCATGTAATGATTGATGGTCAATCAATTGGTGTTGGGTAGGGAAAGGATCGGTTAAAACCATAGTTACATATATCAGCGATATATCGCCAACATCGCGATATATCACGAGTCAATGGAGCCGGCGATATATCGCCGCTAAAATATCGTGACACATTCCCGATAAATCAAAATATCATGACACATTCAAACATCGCGATATATTCTGAAAATATCGCGAGTCGATGCAAAATATCGCCCTACTCATTAAAAATTAAAAAAAATCGCCATAAAGAGGCCGCGGATGCGTTTTTCTGTTTCATTTGGACATCGTGGCTTGGAGGAAGTGGAGCTCTGACGTCTTGGGAAATTTTCTACAAGAGAGGAAGGGGGCAAAGACAAACCATCAAGTTTCCATTGCATTTGCCATCTAATCAAGTATGTATTCTTTGAAGTTTGAACTTTCATTCTTTTTTATTTTGCTTGAGATTTGTTGGTTAATGTAGATTTAATGTAGGGTTTAGGTTTAGATTTAGTGTAGGGTGTATATTTTCCATTACAACCATAGCCTATAGGGTTTTAAAAGGTTTTAAGTAGGCCACCCTCCCATTTCTTTTAATGTTTTAAATTTTTAATAATTTCATTGTTTTCAAGAATCAAAATTTTAAAGAAGAACATTTTAAAATTTATTCATTTTTGTTTGTTTGTTGTGGCATAGGTGACACAATGCCAAAGCCACTGGATCCAATGTGGGAGTATGGGCAGCCAATTGACCCTAATAATTGACAAAGGTTGAATTGCAAACTATGTGGGAAGGATATTTCTGGTGGAATTAGCCGCTTGAAATACCACCTTGCCAAAATTGTTGGGCATGAAGTGGATGTT
>LPNX010780082.1:1701723-1713773 GCA_001517045.1 Pseudotsuga menziesii
CCTTTCACTCATGAGACACTTCACGGGAAACAAGGAGTTGATGCGGCCTACAATCACACGATTCGCCACTTCCTTCATTTCTCTTCAGTCTATGCATAAGGTTATGATGGAGTTGCAGTGGATGTTTCTTTCTGATGACTGGGCATCTTGTGTCTATAGCACCAAACAAGATGGGCAAGCCATTACTCAAATGGTGCAATTGGATTTGACTTTTTGGGCACGATTGGAGGAGGTATGTGCCATCAGTGAACCTTTGGTAAAGGTTCTTCGTTTGGTTGATGGTGAAAATCCCGCGATGGGCTACTTGTATGAGGCTATGGATAGGGCCAAGGAAGCTATCCATCACTACTATGAGGACAAGGGGGAGGTGGGACTCACAAGATGAGCTGAACTATGGAGTGTGATCGATGAACGATGGAATAATACTCTCCATCGTCCCATTCATGCAGCAGGGATCTACCTCAACCCTGCTTTCTCTTATGCATGTGGTTTTCAGTTTGATGCTGAGGTCATGGATGGCTTTCTCTAGTGTGTTCAGAGGATGGTGTTAACTTCCTCTGAGCGCGCAGAGAATTCTAGACAGATGGAGATCTATAGGATGTCAGGTGGCACTTTTGGCTATGACATGGCTGTCCAGGATAGAACCACAAGGATTCCAGGTACAATTTGTTTAAAACTTTCAAATTTTGATCTCTTAGATTCTTAATTAATTACCCTTTCATTTCTATGTTTTTTACTTGGTAAAAATTTAATACATTGTAATTTGTAATATGAATTTTGTCTTACCGTTTACCTTCCTTGTTTTCTTTGTAGATGTGTGGTGGACTAACTATGGTCGCAGAGTCCCAGAGTTGCAAAAACTTGACATTAGAGTTCTGAGCAAAGTTGCAGCTCATCAGGGTGTGAGCGCAATTGGAGTGTCTTTGAGAAGATACACTCCAAGAAGCGCAGAAGGTTAGAATTTTCAATTTAGAAATGTTAAAGTTTAAACTTAAATTTAAAATCTTTGCTTCTTTATAATTTTATTAATTTTAAATATAATTTATTACAATTTTGAATTTGAATTTATCATCATTTATTGCCCCCTAACTATGGATCTCATACTAATGTAGGTTACTTTCTCAGTGCCTTAATTACATGGTTTATGTCTACTACAATCTAAGGTTGCAGGTGAAACAAATTGAGAAAGTGTCCAATTCAGATGCCATTTCATTGGATGACATTGACACTACCAGCAAATGGAGGGTGGAGATGAAGGATCCTGTGATGGATGAGGCACTTGAATGGTTGGAGGAAGAGGGCGATGATGATGCAGATCCATCAGAGGAGGAGGGGGAAGAGGGGGATGCTAATGTTCCACTTCCATATGATGACTATGAATATGACTATGAGGACATTGAGGAGGAGGTTGATACTCATTTGCAGCGTCGACCAGCTCCAGGTTTCCCACCACCTCCACAGAGTCATACAGTTGGGACTGGGAGGAGACAGCTCACATTCACCTCCCCCACATCCACGACATCTACTCAAGCAGTTGGAGGTTCTAGTTCCACCCCAGGCTCATCTGGACCACCTCCACGACCACCTACTGCTTCTAGAGGAAGAGTGGTGCCAGTGCCCTTGACCTGTAAAAGGGGTAGATTGATTAGAGGATCATCCTCAGGGAGTCGATGACTTGATTCCTATTTTTATCATTGTACTATCATATTATGTTGGTGTCCTATGTCTAGACTCTATACACTATCTACATGCCTCATGAGTCATGATGATTCATCTCTTGAGAGACATTTATTTTGATCATTTGATGTGATTTTCTATCATTCCATCAAGAACACATTTCAGTATTTTCAATATTTTGATACTTTATACTATATAGTCGAACTCGATATTTGATCATGATCCACCATTTGACATATTATGCATCTTATATATGAGTTGTATTTTAATATTTATGTGGAAATGCGTTTATTTGATGTTGTTGTTGCTTTAGATGTTAAAAAAATTGAAAAAAAATGTTTAGTTTTGTATTTTTTAATGCAAAACGACATTTGCCGATATTTTCCGATATTTTCACCGTTGCTGCCGATAAGTTTCATTCCGGACCCTCGGCGATATATTCGCCGACACGATATATGTAACTTTGGTTAAAACTACTGAAGAGGACCTGCTCTTCAGAAACTTATTAACCTTCTCACGAAGAGGAAATTATTTTGTGAAATTATCACCTCCACATATAAGGCAAGGGAACTTAGCCTTTCTCTGTGTTTTAGATTCGATATCTATAGTTTGTGTTTTTTTATCCTCCTGTTGATTCATGGGTTTTTTGGATTTGTTTTCTCCTTCTTCCTTGTTCTTGAAGATTATGAGGATTGCACTGCATTCACTTCGGTGGAAACAATAGAAGTAGAAGTAGTCTTGGGATTGGAAGTAGCTTGATTAGTTGGTGAAGTGGTTTGGTTTTGATTTTTTGTAGATTTAGCCACAGATTGTGTTTGGACAGAACCTAGTATGCCATCGATAGGTGGTTCCATTGAAGGTATTGAAGAGTCCGAAGTAGGTTTAGGAGCATTCATAATTAAATAGTACAAAGTGCTCGACTAGGAATAAAAAATTTCTGGGTACTGAGAACGACTAGTAGCTTTCTCTTTGGTAAAAACACCTCCCATGGAATCATCTCTACTAATGGGTGGAAGTAGTGAATTAGTAAACCAATTCGACAATAATTAATTGGGGATGGGAGATTTAATCAACCTACACTGCCATATCCACTCATTTATATGATCAGATAAAGGGGTGGAAGTGGTACGTAAAAGTGAAGTCAAAAGATCTGTACCCATTTTATATCTAATTTGTAATTGGAAATGCATAAAAAAGTACATGTTTAGACTGTTAAAGTCACAAAAGGAATGTTGAGGTAATTCTATGTACCATTTGGTGATAGATCTAATGAGAGTCCTTTGAAAAAGCTTCAAACATATAGAACTATCCATGAGAGAGTTAGAGGAACACCACAACTGATAAGTCATCACGTGGTTCTTTGTATCTTCACCATATTTACTGTCAAATCTTGGTATCTCCAAAGGAAACTTAATAGGAATTGGTGGCCAAGAACGATTATGTTGTATGGGATCATTAGTTAAATGTGACAAGTCTTGCAAATCAAGTGTATCAAGAAATGACAATTGTCGGTTTGAATGTGGGTACTAGTATTATTGATATGACATATGTGTACTAAAAGGACCATAAGTTGATTGATGAAAAAGTGTTCATGTCCCTCCCATAAAGGGTTTCTTATATGGTGGTGGGTTTCCAAGAGATCTTCCTTGTGGTCTCCTAGGTGGACCTCTTAGTTGTCAATCTGATGATCCTCCAGGTGGCCCTCCTGGTGGTCCTCCAGGTGGTCATCCTAGTGATCCTCGAAGTGGTCCTCTAGGTGGAGCTCCTGGTTATCCTCCATGTGGTCCTGTAGGTGGTCCTCTAGGTGACCCTTTAGGTGGTCCTTTGGGCATGGGAACATTATTCAATTTGGGTTCCCCCCATGAGGTATTCATATTTCTAGGGCATGGGATCCTGAGTTAAATGTTTCTTGAGACAATTGGTTCGTAAATTTGATTGAACCTTGTAGGTTGATTCCATGGATAAGAATAACCCTACATGGGTTGATTAGATGTAGGTTAAAACTACAATGGTTGGACTGTAACTAGAAGAGGGATACCCACACTTCTAGTCACGGATTTACCACTAAATATGGGTTGTCCCAAAGTGACATTCTATCCAATGGTTGAAAACTATTGTCCAATTGTGTAAGTAACCCGGGCTGGGGATTTCCCCCCATTCGTCAAATTTATAGGAGAGTTGGAACCAATTGGGAGGTTTTGAAGCAGTAGGGTTGGGATAGAGGATTGACCTGGATCATAAGAGACCACATTTTATGATGGGATTCCGTAAGCAGTAACAACATAAGACTCAATATGGGTATGGTATTTAGGACTAGATACTTCTAAAGAGGTAGGTAAAGGATATAATATCCGTCATATTACATTCTCCCCTAATCTACCTAAGCGAGACATAATATTATGAATTGTTTCAAAAAATTAATCGTTTGAAAGTAACACAACATGATTTGAACCTGAAATATGACGACATCTGACGTAACGTACAGATGTGTCGGATTGCAATGATGAAAAGTATTGTAGCTTTCAAATTATTTTAGCGTCGTCAAATATCCAATGTCAATAGCGTAGGTTTTTCGATGGAGGTTTTGTCATCGGATATGCGACGATGGAATGCCGAATTCGCAACAACTGATATCCTCGGATATTCGACGCAAGCGTGTTGAAATTTTGACGATGATGTCATCGGATATCCGACAAGAGAGTGTCATATTTTCGACGTGTTTGGGATGTTTTTTGAAATAATATAAAGACATATTTCAAATTGTTTGACCCATATTTCCAACGGTAACTATGTTCATGCTCGTTGGATATTCGACGAATGTGCAATTATAAATTTAAACATTTTTAAACATTCCGACCTGTTTTCTATTGAAGCGACTGATGGTTTGCGAAAATTATTTATTCTTCGACGGACGGTTTCAGGAATTGTTTTATTCTTCAACGAGCGGTTGCGGGAAATTTTTTTTCTTTGATAGACAGTTTGTGGGGATTTTTTTATTCTTTGACAAACCTCCGTTTGAGAAAAATGTGATGTCTGGAACTTGATTTTTTTTAATATTGTCGATAGTATTCATTCACAAATTTTGTGACAAAATGTCAAATAGAAATATTCCTGATCCAAACGAAAACAATCGACAATTGCTTGCTAGACCATGGGATGCAGTGAAACGAAGGGGTGATGGAAAATTTTATTGTCCATGTACTCAATGCAGGGGATTTAAGAGGAGAAGAACATTGATCTCAACATCCACAAAACATTGCAGGGAACACGGACACACTGAGGGGGGGAATGAATATAATCCATTTGTAGGTTTAGCATTATAAAGTTTTTTATATTCTTTGCTTTGGTAAATGTATGTATTATTTTAATATTTCCTATATTAATGTATATCTATTGATGTTTCCATGTATTTATAAAGGAAAGACACCCTATGAAATATCGTCTATAGGAAGTGCTTTCAGAACAAGTTCCGGATCAGGATCATGGAGCGTCTATGTTTAATGGAGAACAAGTGAATGATCATATTGAAAAAGATGATCATACTGATAACGTAGTTGAAGATGATGGTAAGAATACATTGATCCATGATTCATTTAATGTTATAATGGATGATGATGATGACGATGATAATGAAAATGATGATGAATTTGATGATGTTCACGATATACCTCTTCTCAATAAGGCATATGAACCCCTTTATGAAGGCTCCAAAACAAAACTTCTCTCTGTTGTATTGTTGATAATGAACTTGAAGGTTATGAATGGTCTTTCAAACATAGAAATCACATGGATGCTAAGGTATGTAAAATTATCCATCACATATATAGTATTGTGATAAACTTTACATGTATTCCTCTAATAATTATATTGTTAACTCATTATTGATCATCGTACGGATGAAGTGTGTTTCGTTAATATTATTTATTTATTACATTAACTATATTTTCATTTTTTTGTTGTAGCTTGATAGCTGAATTTTTGTTACCACCATCAAATATTTTACCTCGCACATATCGATATTTATCTTCCATCATGAAAGAGATTGGAATGCATTATGAAGCAATTCATGCATGCCCCGATGACCATGTTATATATTATAATCAACATGAATTTGTAACAGAATGTCCAAAATGTCATATAAGTAGATATCAGATAGATAAAGTAACAAAAAAGGTGCCTCAGAAGGTTCTTCGTTATATTCCCATCATTCCACGTTTGCAACGAATGTTAAGGTGCAAAACATAGTGCAATTTATGGATTACCATGCCAGGAACATAAGTCAAGATGATATTATTCGAATGCTTGTAGATGGTTTTGCTTTTAGAGATATGGAGGAAAAATGGCCTCACTTTAAAGAAGAACCACATAATATTAGGATTTCTTTGGCAATAGATGGTGTTAATCCATTTGCATAGATGAAATCCATTTACATGGTGTGGCCTATTTTTGTTATCAACAATAACATTCCTCCATGGTTGTCAAAAAAGAGGGAGCACATAATGTTGTCGATGATTATTCCAGGTATTTTGTGTCTACAACTGTTTTATTTATAATGTAGTTGTGGCATCTCATTTGTCGTATTATGTTTCCTAATTTCATATATATATTTATTATTTTACTCTTTTGCATGGTTTATATATCTTAATGGTTCTCACAATGATATATTTTATATGTACTTCAAATCAATTAGGTAAGTTCCAAGTCAAAGATATGAACGCATATATCGAACCTCTGATAGATGAGCTACTGAAGTTATGGAATGGCATCACTATGTATGACGTATCTAGACCAATACGACAAAGGAAATTTCAATTCCATGCAATGGTTGTATGGACAATACACGATGCCCCTGGGTTAACTTCATTTTGTGGTTTGTATTTTTAAGTTCCACTTTAATTGCATTTAATTATATGAAGTAGTTAATATAGTTTATATATAATTATAATTGACATAGATATTTCATATCTATATATTGTAGGTCTTCAGACAAAGGGTAAATTTGCATTTCTAGTTTGTGGTCCTAAGATCAAATATCGTCGCTCAAAAAGCTTAAGAAAGCAGGTGATTGATGAGTATAGGAATTTCCTCTCTAAGAATCATAGGTACAGAACAACCAAAAAAAATATTTTCAATGGGAAGTAGGAGACTGCATTAAAACCATGGAGAATGACACCTCACCTTTGGAAGATGCAATATAATAGAAATCGTCATCATGGTATGTATGGATCATCGTATATGAATTGTTATGTATTTTAATTTTTATTGTGAGTTGTTTACTTTAGTGGCCATATTTGATTTATGATGTAATGGGCTTCCACGAGGAATGAAAAGTTATCCTATACAATTCAGCAGGTTGCCCTACTATGAGCACCTACAAATTGCTCATTTGTTTGATACAATGCATATTGGAAAGAATGTGACTGAAACATTATGTCGACTACTAAAGCTAAGGAGGGAGAAAGATAAAATTGTGAAATCTTGCAAAGACATTCAAGAAAGAACCCATGCAATGAAAGACATCATCCAATTTCATAGCAACAGAGACCAAGTTAATATAAACTCAATTATGTGGTTGTTTATGGAGCAACAAAGCAATGTTGTCAAAGAAGTAATGCAGAAAATTAAGTTTCCGACTGGATTTGTGCGAACTTGAAGAATATCATAACAAAAAAAGGTGATTTTGCGGGGGTCAAAACACATGATTGGCACGTCTTCATTAAGGTAATTGTTATTGCTATGTCCATATAATTTCTTTTCATTTTATGCATATATATCTTTTTCTTATTTGTATACTCTTTGTTTAATAAATGGCGTGGTTTGTATATTGATACAGTATGTTCTACCTCTCTCTCTCCTGGAAAAATTTGACAACAATGTCAAAACAGTTATATATAATCTTGGTAAATACATGAGGTAACTAGCGATTAGTTGCATGTGCTTAGTGTTTCTTTAATTATTCGTATAATTTATATTTGTTTTTGGTGCACTATTTCATGATATGCAATTTAATGTTTTTTTTTGTTAAATATCGTTATTGGTTTGCGTCACTTGTAGATGGTTGACATCTAAAGAAATCCATAAAGAATTTATAAAGTATTGGAGGAGAGAAATTCCTTGTCTTATGTGTGAAATGCAGAAGCATCTACCTTCAGCATTTTTCAATGCACATGAACACTACCTCATACACCAAGTTGAGCAAATTGAGTTGTGTGGACCTGTGCACTCAAGGTCCATGTGGTTGGTTGAGAGGCACTTGAAATTTATGAAGGGTTTGGTGAGACAATGATCACAAGCTGAGGGTTCTATGATGGAAGGATATACGGTATACCAAAACATGTTGTATGTTAGTGAATATCTTCCTAATTTAGCATCAAAGCTCAATTTATGTCGCATTTTTAATCCGGACTCCAATAACAAATTTGAAGGGGAGCAAATGAGGGGGAAAGGTAGATCGAGGAAGGTGAAAGGTAATTATTAACTAGTGTATTTTTATTATATCGTTCATATTCTAATTGCATTTTCTAGTTATTGCATCAATTAAGAGAATATACTTTGTTCAGAAGATTTACATCTGTCTTTCATTTTAATGATTATTGTCATCAAGCAGTTGGTCGAGAATGAGATGCAATTCATTTATACATCGCAAAAAATATTGACTGGATGAAGGTATGGATTGAACGATGCGAAAAATAGGGTCATGGAATATCATGGGAAGGTGTGGATTCATTGGTAAAAGCAACACATCGCAATGGAGATAGAAATCTTACAGAAAGGGAAATCGATTTAGAATATGGTTTAAAAGATAAAATGGCAAGCATATTAATCAATCACTCTAAATATTTTATTTTGAAAATTACATTTTGACGTACATGTTGTTCTTTTCCATGTATTTCTGCATAACTATCGAATCATTATGTAATATTTTCGTGTATTTCTTGTTGCAGGTAAAACACCATAAGGCTATGGTCTGCAATGGTGGTAGATATCGGATCAAAAAATTGGATGAAACAAAGAAAACATCAGATTGTGGGATATCTGCAGTCTTTGAGGTGAACAATGTTTCATCTAGAAGTAATAGACATCCAGAACTCTTAGAAAATTAATACTATGGGTATTTGGAAGATATTATACAGTGTGACTTTAAATCCTTCAAGGTAGTTCTATTCGTTGTTAAATGGTACAGGTTATGATTGAATCAACGTGATCTTGATAGAACTATTATTGAACATGATAATGGATTTACCATGGTAAATACAAGGTTGTTTGAGCCAAGAATGGAGCCCTATGTTCTTCCAAGCCAATGTGAACATGTATTTTACTCGGAGGTTCCAGGTAAAGTGGGCTGGTCATTTGTTGTGGGACATGATCCAAGGGCAAGGATGGTAAAGTATAACCTATGCAATGGTAATGAAGAGGGTTCTCTGGAAGAAGAAGACGATGACGAAGAGCATGATCAACATGATTTAGGTGATGATGATGATCCAACAGAGGATGTCCAAGAAATAGTTGAATCAGATGATGTAACAGACAATGCCCATGAATATTATTCTGACGATGACATGATGAGCGTAACTGATGATGATGACAATGATGATATGGCCAATCCTTACAATGTTGACTCTGGATCTGATGATACCGATGATGACTTGGATGAAGAAGATGATGACATGGATGAAGAAGACGATGACATATATTGAAAGGTAAATATGTAATTAGAAATATTCTTTTATCTCTTTTTTTTTAAAGAGTTACTAACATCATCATCATCACCATCATCTTCATCATGTTGATCATCATCATCACTATCATCATCATCGTTTTCGTCAGCACCAACATCATCATCATCATCATCATCATCATTATCATCATCATCGTCGTCGTCGTCATTATCATCATCATCTTCATCATCATCGTCATCATCATCATCGTCATACTCATGGTGATGATAATAATCATCATCATCATCACCATGATCACCATCATCATTGTCATCGTCATCATCAACATCATAATCATCATCATCATCATCAACATCATCATCATCGTCGTCGTCATCGTCATATTCATCATCGTCGTCTTCATCATCATCGTCGTCGTCGTCGTCTTCATCATCATCGTCAGAGTCTTGATCATCATCATCATCATCATCATCATAATCATCATCGTCGTCGTCATATTCATCCTCAGGATAATCATCATGATGATCAACATCATCATCATCATCATGTTCATTATTATCATCTTCATCATGATGATGATGATGAAGACGATCATCATTATCATCACCATCATCATAATCATCATCACCATCATCACCATCCACATCACCATCATCATCATGATCATAGTCGTCATCATCATTATCATCATGTTGATTGTCATCGTATTCATCATCATGATCATCACCATCATCATCATCTTCATCATCATTGTCATTACCGTGATGTTCAGCATCATCATCTTCATCACCAATTATGTTCATCTTCATCATCACCATCATCACCATCACCATCATCACCATCATCATTCTCATCGTCGTCATCAACATTGTAATCATCATCATCATCATCAACATCATCATCATCATCATCATTATTGTTGTCATCTTCATCATCATCATCATCATCATCATCATGGTCTTCATCATCATCATTGTCTTCATCATCATCATCAACATCACCATCCACATCACCATCATCGCCATGTTGATCATCATTGTCTTAATCATCATCGTCTTCATCGTCTTCATCGTCATCATTGTCTTCATCATCATCATCGTCGTCGTCGTTGTCGTCGTCGTCTTCATCATATTGCTACTGCTGATGATGATGATCATCATCATCGTCGTCGTCATCTTCATCTTCAGGATAATCATCATGATGATCAACATCATCATCATTATTATAGTCTTCATCATCATTATGATGATGAAGATGATCATCATTATCATCATCATCATCACCATCATCACCACTGTGACCACCATCATCATGATCACCATCATCACCACCATGACCACCCTCATCACCATCACCATCATCATCACCATCACCTTCATCATCATCATCATCACCATGACCATGACCCTCATCATCATCATCATCACCATGACCCTCATTATCATTATCATCGTCGTCATGTTGATCATCATCGTATTCATCATCATGATCGTCACCATTGTTAGAATATAATTCGTTAGGGATTATAATATTGTAAATAAATAAATAGGAATAGTTGGAAGCCGAAAAGGCTGGACGGAAGGTTAAACAAACCGTCACATAAATGTATAAATGAATGCTTAGCCATGAATAGAATAATCAATCAGGAGTTATACCTAACAAGTGGTAAGCAGCAAAAGAGGACGAGGAAGAAGAAACTTCAGAGGCAGAGGGGGCAGAAATAACTTCACCAAAAGATCAGATTTGCAGTGCAAGCGGTGTGGAAAAAGTGGGCACACATCAGATCAGTGTTGGGATTCATGGGACTCCATCAAAGACAAGCACAACCAAAAGAAAGATGATAATAAACATCAAGATGCTAGTAAATCTTCTGATTCTGCTGATTGTATTGTTGCACATTGTAATTTTGGATTTAATGAAATGACTTCTCTTTCTTCTTACAAAGATTGTTGGCTGCTTGATACTGGTGCAACATCACACATGACATTTAGAAAAGATTGTTTTGAAGAACTTAATGAAACAATAGATGGCATAGTTTACTTTGCAGATAAGTCAAGTATTAAACCAAAGGGAATGGGCACCATTCGACTGAAGATGCCTGGATTCCCCGATTTCTTGTTGAAGAACGTTCTCTATCTTCCTGAGTTGCAGAGAAGCCTACTGTCCATGGTGGAAATTCAACAGCAAGGCCATTCCATCCACATATTTGATGGAATCGTTGAAATAAGAAAGTCCTCTGACAACCAAGTCATCATGACTGGATATGAAGATGGAAAGTTGTTGAAGCTCAAGGGTTCATCAGCAATATTTCAGAACTATGCCTACCTCTCTCAGCATGGAGAAGGTAATATGTCATCTAGCTCATTGTGGCATGCAAGGTTTGGTCATCTAAATTATAACAGTCTTCGCTTGTTGAAAAATAATGGTGTATTTGGCTTGCCCACCATTCCTAAAGAGAAGAATAAATGTGATGCATGTATATTAGGGAAACATAGTAAGCTGCCATTCCATGAGTCTAATTTCAGAGCAAGTAGGAAATTAGAACTAGTGCATTCTGATTTGTGTGGCCCAATGCCAACTCCTTCAGCAAACGGGAATAAGTACTTTATGACATTTGTTGATGACTACTCACGCATGTGCTGGATTTACTGTTTAAAGACAAAGTCAGAAGCATTTCAAACATTCAAAGACTTT
>LPNX010780082.1:1716031-1779265 GCA_001517045.1 Pseudotsuga menziesii
GGGAGTTATACCTAACAACCATCATGATCATGATCATCATCACAATCATCATAATCACCACCACCATCATCTTCATCATGTTGATCACCATCGTCTTCATCATTGTGATGATTAGATGTAGCATCGATCTTCTCCATGAACAAAAATCCAATCATGAGACTTCATCAATAAGACAATTCAAAAATGAATATCAAGAATGTTAAAATATACAACCATCTTACCTTATTAAATGGATAAACTTAGGAAATATGTTTTTATTGGACATTAAATGGATAAAAATTTTGTGAAAATTGGGTCATGGTGCTCCAATGTGACAAGCACATTGATACTTTGAAAACAAGAATATATTGGTGCTCCAATGTGACAAGCACATAAATTTTAAATTGTAATGATGTTGACAATGATGACGATGATGATGATGATGGTAATGGTGATGATGACTGTAATGATGTTGATGATGATGAAGATTAAGATGAAGATGATGATGATGACCATGATGATGAAAATGATGATGATGATGATGATGTGAATGATGATGATAAGTGATGGAAATGATGATGATGATGATGCTATTGAAGATGGCACTGATGATGATGACGATGATGATGATGATGATGATGATGATGAGGTCATGATGATGAATACGATGATGATGAATACAAAGATGATTATGATGATGATGATGAGGGTCATGATGATGAAGACAGTGATGATGAAGACGACGACGATGATGAAGACGATGATGGTGATGATGATGAGGATCATTATGATGAAGAAGATGAAGCTCAACATGATGAAGACGATGATGATGGTGATGATGGTTATGATGATGATGATGATTATGATCATGATGATGAAGATGATGGTGATGATTATGATGATGATGATGATGATGAGGGTCATGATGATGAAGACGATGATGATGAAGACGACGACGACGAAGATGATGATGATGACAATGATGATGATATTCATCATGATGATGATGGAAATGATGATGATGATTATGATCATGATGATATTGATGATGAGGATCACGATGATGAAGATGATGATGCTCAACATGATGAAGACAATTATGATGAATATGATGGTGATGATGTTGATGATGGTTATGATGATGATGATGATGATGATTATCATGATGATGAAAACAATGATGATCAACATGATGATGATGATGGTGATCAACATGATGTTGAAGGTACAGTACTTTTCATCGTTGCTATCTGACACATCTGTACATTACATCGGATGTCGTCAGATTATGTCCTTGGATTTTGGGTTCAAATCCTGTTGTGCTTCATCATTTTATATTATATCAACATGGGCATCGCCATCATCATCATCATCATCATCATCACCATCATCATCATCGTCATCATCATCATCAACATCAACATCATCAACATCATCAACATCATCATCAACATCATCGTCGTCGTCATCATCATCATCATCATCATCATCACCATCGTCATCATCCTCATCCTCGTCATCATCATTGTCATCGTCATCATCATCATCAATATCATCAAAATCATCATCGTCGTCATAATCATCATCATCATCATCATCATCATCATCATCACCATCATCATCATTCTCATCCTCGTCATCACCATCGTCATCATCATCAGCATCCTCGTCATCGTCAACATCATCATTTATGCTATCAATTTGGTATCATCGTCATCACCACCACCACCATCATCATCATTTTCATCATTTCATTGTAGGGATTAGGTGAGATTGTAGGGATTAGGTGAGATCGCCATCATCATCATCGTCATATCATAATAAAAAATACTATACCTAAGTTAAAAATACATATACCTAAGTTAAAAATACTATACCTAATAAAAAATACTATTATGGAAATACATATAAAAAATACTATAATAATATTTTATTATATGGCAATACATATAATAAAAAATACTATACCTAAGTTAAAAATACTATGGCAATACATATATTTTAAGTGACCTAAGTTAAAAATTGTATAATGAAATATAAAATTTGAACCAATTTTCTTATTTGTGCACATTGTATTTCTCATTGTCTTAGTGCACATTTCACGGCGGATCTGGTGTATCATTTCGCGGCGAATCTGGTGTATCATTTCGTGGCAGCTCTGGTGTATCATTTCGCGGCTCTGGTGTATCATTTCGACTAGATCTGGTGTATCATTTCGCGGATCTAGTGTATTATTTCGCAGCTCTGGTGTATCATTTTTATGCAATTTGGACTAGTTCCCGGTTTCGATCTGGAGCTCATGGTTCAAAATTGTAGTTCATGGTTTTGATTTGGAGCTAAAGGTTGACATCTCGAGCTCACGGTTCACAGTTGGAGCTCATGGTTCACATTTGGAGCTCACGATTTCAATTTGGAGCTCATGGCTCAACGGGTAAGCATCACCTCATTTTTTTGGGCATGAGGTGATAAGGGTTTTTGGGCATGCTATGATAGGGGTTTTGGGCATGCTCCTCCAAAATATGTATTAAAAAATCCAAAACCATGTGCCAATAGAATGGAACCACATGCAAAACCATCAAGCCACCTCCAAACAAGGGAAAAACGTTGAGGCGCACTTTGGGAATATGTGCAACGACCAATCGTCGAATTTCCATCTTCATGTTATTACCTTGAGTGTCTACCACTTCTTAATTCCATCCTTTCATTTTTATTATTTCCCTTATTCCATGGTTCACCCAAACCACCACTCTTAATGAATGGTTCCAAATGACTATCACAGATCTATCCCATCGTATCGTACTATCCATTGACCACTTTACATGCAACCGGTTCAGGGTTTTAATTCAAGTTCCAAAACAAACTTAAATATTCCCTATAAGACTCTTTAGGATAGGAAGGCCATAGAGAAAACCTATTTAGCATACCCTAGGTGGCTCTCATGGTAGAATAATTCCATGAAGGAGACATGGTTTATATGTGGCATGCCATTAATCTATGAAAGATGTACCTACCCTCACTTTCCAATTTCACTACATAATCCACAACAAAAATCATGAATAGGGCCAAGGAAAAGGATAATTACATGAGAGAGCTGCATCAAATTTCCATCTTCATGTTATTACCTTGAGTGTATACCAATTATTACTTCCATCCTTTCATTTCTATTAATTCCCTTATTCCATGGTTCACCCAAACCACCACTCTTAAAATCAGGTTCCATCGGTTGCTTTTGTGGGATACCTTTGGAAAATGCTTCTAAATGAACCATTATTAGTAGGATTTCCAGTAGAGAAGGAGAGATGGAATTTTTACAAGCTTTCAACATACTTTATGGACAAGATATTGATGCAGAGTTAGTCTTCAGTGTTTTGGCATTCAACAAATTACTAGCACCTTTTGTTTTATCTGTTTGTAACAAAAAACGTAGGCAATCCTCTATTTCCATGTTCATTATGATACCAATCAATCTAGATCTCTTGTGTCTCCAAAAACATGTTGTTTGAAACCATGATTGTAGGGATGGGGACACAGTGTATACAAACTAACCAGTAAAATTTTCATAGTTAACCTTCTACCGAGAATCAACAATCTTAAAGCGTTCACATAGACCATCCTTCTTAACCCCATTTCCTTGAACTACTCCAAGTCTAGTTTTATGCAACATTCCAAATATGATTAGATCCCTATAGTCTCATTCCCACCTTGAGTTACTCCTTCTTATTTTTTTAATTGATAATTCATGTTGAAATTCAGTAGAGAGGCATACTAGGATGACATCAAAACCTGGACCTACCAAAGTTATTGGTGCTCTTGGATCTGCACTTGAAATTGTTTGTTATAGATTAAAAAATAAACTCTTCCCCATTTCCTCATTTTTAATTTTCTTTTTTTATTTACAATGTATCTGTATAACATGATTTTTTTTGTTAATTTGCGGAAACCATAACCCTCTTGTCAGAATTTGCTGTGTATGCTTGCTAGCATACACACCAATCAAGCAAAAAAAAATTAAGTGTATGCTAGCAAGCATACACAACAAAAAAATTTGCTTGCTTTGTTGTGTATGCTAGTAACCATACACAGTCAATAAATTTTGTTGTGTATTCTTGCAAGCATACACAACAAAAATAAAGTTTGTTGTGTATGCTAGAAAGCATACACAACAAATTTTATTGACTGTGTATGTTTTCTAGCATACATAGGAGCCTAAATCCTTGCCTTGATAAACAATTAAACCCTAGATGTAATGAAGGAGCCTAAGTTGCAAAGGATTGACATGAAGATGGTGACTAATATACCCACGAATGTGGCCTACATGGATAAATAAAATTTGATTAGTACGGTCCTCACGAAAGGGTAACAAGTAAGTAAAATTAGAAGTTTAAATCATACAACCAACTATTTGTACTTGGTGATGGAGGCTATGACTAGCCAAGTTCATTGAAATATCTAGTGGAGCACACATCAAGGGTTAGCTATGCACACCCAATGGTGTATAATATGTACAAATAAATTCCCATTGTTGTGGCTTATTGCAAGCATATATTTCTTTTCAACAGTTAAGACATGAGTCAAACAATAGAATAACTAAATTTACAAAAAGAATAGGGAGTTGAAGAACCTACTCCTTAAATGCAATTTGAGACTCAAAACCTAGTCCTTTTCCCTTCATCTAAAGAAATATTAAAAACAATAAAACGATGAGTTTAAGATTTGTTGACAAGTTTTCATTTCCAATTTAAAAACAATAGTCAATAAGAGAAACAAATTTAGTACATTCACTCACGATGATTACCTCTTTTTGAGTCATATTCACTATGCATAAATCTTAATGAAGTCGATATCAATTAAACCTGGTATACATTACTATAAAGGAAGTGAAGATATAGTTTGTGCTTGGTCAACCTTCTTCCATGAGTTTGGTCTAGGACCTACCTAATGATGAACACACAAACCCTCGAGAGTAAACCACTATATTATGAACATTTTTGAGTTTGAGGGCATTGAGGGATAGTAAGCATACACAGTCAATAAAATTGGTTGTGTATGCTTGCAAGCATACACAACAAAAAAAAGTTTGTTGTGTATGCTAGAAAGCATACACAACAAATTTGATTGACTGTGTATGCTTGCTAGCATACACAACAAGCTTGGACAAGGTGATGAAGATATATTTGTAGCTGTTTTTCCCTTTATAGGTTTATAGGGTACTTGGATTTTATATGTGATTGTTACTTACACTATTTTATCTCATGTATTTAATAAGGAAAGTAAACCAAATAATTAGTTGATACGTAACAACCTTATACTTAGTTGATATGTAACATGATAGATAGAGTTGAACAAGCTCATTATTATGTATAAATGGTGTTAGCTGCTTACAAACTCGATACTATGCTTACTTGTACATTAATATATAGTATATATTATGGAAACATAGGTACCATTCATCATAAGTAGTGAGCTTAGAGCTTATATATGGAACTACTTGACCTTTTTAAGGTGAAGTAAGGTGAAGAGTAACATTATGGATATCGTACTTGATTCCTGGGTATTTATGTCCATATTAGCCTTATCTCTCTAATTGGGTAGTGTATGATTCAGTATTCCTATGGATACCGTAGGAATAAAATAACATTAACATTACACATATTAGGAGGATATACTATATTTTTATATTAGGGAAACAATGTATAGAATGTAGAGAACATGATATCCTTATATTAGAGTCATTACATGTGTACATGGTTCGTAACAAGCTAAACTCTTGCTTGTGATATCAATACCATAGGAATAGAGCCAATCACATGGGTTTATACTTGTACTATAATTTCATATGTTACCAATATAATGGAAATAGTTCTGATATCATGTTCATTAACTAGAATGTTAGAACCAATAGGGTATAATACTAAACAAGCATAACTAATAAGGAGTAAGCATAACCAATAGCTTGAATAAGCTTACACATATACTAAGAAGTAATGAAACTCACTCAGCCCAGAATTAGGTATGAATGCTGTCTTTTCCCACATTCAGCCCATAATGAGAAATGAATGTTGTTTTTGGTTTGCTTGAGGCCACAAACAGACCCATAATTGCCCATAGTGTTGTAAAAAAGGTATAGACCTATCTAAAAAGTAATCTTTGTCATAGGATCACTTTTAGTAAACTCTAGGAAATGCATGCCAAGATTTAATGAAGTATGCATAAGGCTGTATACTTCTACTAGAATATTATTCACAAATACTAAAACTATCTATGAATTCAAAAAGTATGCAACTTTAAAAAACAACAATACTCTTGCATTAACATAGAAACACTCAAATACATACATATGCAGATGATGCTGAGAGTGCACCCTAGACACAATAGAAACATTTTAAATCTTGAATTGCGATATTTATTGGATCAAAACATCAGTAGGCTTTGCTCTAGGACATCCCAAGAATAATAGAAGTCCACTTATTGCATCTACATCGATACAAGGATAGTGTTGAAAAGGAACTCCTAGGAGTAAAAGCGAGACTATATGAAGGGTCTTTTATATTTTTTGGATAAATTAAATTATATTGGATAAATTGGATGAATTTAAAGGTTAATGATAATGATTTATTAACCAGCTTTGACGTAGTCTCGTTTTACACAAAAATTGGATAAATTGGATGAATTTGAAATAATATAAATACCAAGAATTAGATAACCTATTTTGAAGAATATATGAACACAAAAAGAGTTTAAAGTTTATATGGAGGGAAGTCTTTTTCACTTTGTTAAAATCTAGATAGAAATACATAATATACAGTCAAAGAGAGATATCAAATAGGCCTGCATTTGATAAGAGGGACCAAGAGGTAATGGTCAAGTTTTGGGATAACAATTTGAGGTCAATATGAAGGTGTGCTTATTTATCGTAGTAGTGTCAAAACAGATGGGTAACTAACCTCAAATATTTAGAAAAGGGAGGTCATTTAAGGGCTTGGATTGACTGTCACCTACAACAATGGCAACTCAACTTTGGGGAAACCTTAACATAATAGTTTAAGGGCATTCCTTCAGATACTGAACCAACAGTCTTGGGTATCTTTGACCAACTTTAAAGGGCATTGTCTTGCGACCTTATATAATCATTCTTAGAGAATTATGGAGGGAACCTTGGTGGCCTATGAGAAATTGACCAGAAAAATCTGTATTCAAATGGTTTGTAGTGAAGTTTTGAAAATGTGTTCTAATTCAAGGCCACACTTATGCATGTTTCAGATTTGAACAACTAGTTTGGCTGATGAATAGCATTGGAGGGATGGAATTATGAGGGATTGATGTCCAGAGAAGGAATGTTTTCTCCTTGTGTTGCATAAGCAAGTATTGTGGTATTCAAACAATTGATCCAACATAAAATTTCAATAATGGTATACTTTGAAAATCCTACCCTTTCCTTTAAGTTATGGAAATTTTCCTGATAATTATATACATCCTTTTTCACCTTAGTGGTTCCATAGGCTAGCTAGGGTGTGGAATGGACATTGTAGTATAAACGAAATAATTATTCCATGACCTTTTTAGTTATACGTTTGCTTTGTCTATCCTCTATGTTTGCTCATTTCTAGCATATCCTTGCACCTTAGATTTGCAAACTCAGGACTGCATTATTCATTTTTTCCAAAACCTGCAAACCCTAATTTCCCTATTGTTTGTCTATTGTTATCTCTCATATACCTCTCAACATTTGGTTGTAACCATAAAAGATGGAAGTTTTCCATTCCATTCATGAAGAATTTCATTCAATTGAACCCTAAACATGAATATTTCCATTCAATTCAACCCTAAACGATGGATTCAGATGCAACTGATACAACCTCAAAACCATAATGCCTATCGGGACAAGATTCAGACGGGAGTTTGTTGTGATGAATTGGAAGTTTTTCTAAGTTATATGTAAGCCTACGGGTGTAGAGTAAGGAGAGGGGAGTGGCCAAGAAAATGATTAATCAAAACAATGTAGACTGGAGAACTGACCTAGAATTTGTGTGATCAGGTCGGTGTAGTGTTAGAAGCTCTTAGAATGTGAACTCATATAAAGAGGTTGGAGAAAGTAATGCATTTCGTTGGATATACAACATATATGCTATACCACTCACATCATAAATTCATTTATATGAATTTATCCATGTCTACAGGGAGCACAATATGAGTGTAGACCATTTATCCAACAAAGCATTGAATATGAAGGCTGGCCTCCTCTCCTTCTCGTAACTTTTAGAAGGATAAATCATTTAGGAAGGCATGATGTAGTTAATTTAAGAGCCTTTTGATTTGTGCGGAATAGTATTTTTTGGTTCTTTCTACTATGGGATATGTCAACATCTTTCTTGTTTTAGCTGGGGATATAGATTTTGTTTTCATCCCCTCAGGGGTGTGTTTTCTCCACCCTCGATGCCTCCTTGGATAAGTTGTTTGGGCTCCTTATGTTCTCTGTGTGGTATTGCTACTTCAGTCATCTTGGGATTGTGGGTTCTGTCCCTCCCTACGAGGTTTTTTTTATACTTATGATATCCACTAGTTAATGGACTATGTAAAAGTTACATTTTATTCACTACTGAATATCAAGCTGGAACAACTCTTTTTCTTTTAAAAAAAGATACATAATATTTTCAAATTTTTTTATCACATATATTGAGATTGGTAAACTGGGTATTTTATATTTTTGGGTGAGGAAACAAACAAAATAAAAATAGGTACACCAATCGATATTGTAAAAAACATAGTTTGTATTTTGAGATTAATTGGATGAAGCATTTGATATGGAACGACTTGATATCTATATCATCTTAAAGGACTATGTGTTGAACTGTTATACTAGGGATTTATTGATATTATTTAGGATAATGATATCAACATTATGTCATGCTTATAAGTCTTTCCAAGTTTTTTGCTGGTATATTGCTATGTTTTTGCCAAAAAAAAATTTCGGTCATGGTGCAGGTAGAACCAAAGAGGTATTTGTCAAACCTGTCTTCCTTCAGCGAGGGGAGTTTGGGGAGGCTAGAGGAAAGTGAGACATCCAGTAGGTATACAAGGGCTAGATCAACTAGATGTCATAATATCATAAGAAAATTCAATAAACGCATGGAATTTTTTCTCAAAGGATGGGGGCCATGTTCATATGATGATGAGATAGTGGGAGACATTGAGGTTCCATTAAGGTACAAACACCTAGTGAAACAATGGGTGCCTAGGGATCTTCCTTAAGTAAACACTAATTTTTGTGTGAATGAGAGGATACATAGAATTGTGCCATCGTCATTACATGGATTGGAATTGTTTTGCATGGATGGCATAAAGGTTGGATACGACAGATGTACAGAATTGATGGAGTATGTTGGACCCTCTTACAACTACAGTGATTGGATGCACCTGGTCCAATATACATGAAGTATGCGTAGATGTGGGTTGGCAGCAAATTATATACAACCGAAAGACAAAGCTCAAAATAAAGGAGCAACGTTGTACATGGACTGAAGGCCAAAAACAATTGGTAATATTGTGGGGTTTATAAATAGTACACAACCGGTTCTACACTTAAGCAACCAAACTGCATATTTGAATCGCATGAAGGAAACCGTGTCTTTGTATGTGCCATTAAATCAATAGCTACTGGCGAAGAAATCCTTATTAATTACAATTTGAATCGTGTAGATACAAACACGGTTAGTATGGTTGTGGTACATCCAACAATTTACCCAACCTTTTATTAATTATTTTAACATCCATAGGATTTTTCATTGGCATTTAATTATAATTTTCTAATAAATTTCCTATGTTGAATTCGCAGGAAGTTGATGGGGGGCTCATCACCCCAACAGAAGGTGAGAGGAGTACACGAACCACGAGTAAACAGTATACATCAAAATGTTATGTTTTAAAATTGTTTTAGTGAATATTCTGGTTTCATTAGGTAATTTTTAGTATGTTTTTGATGCAGGGTTCTCTTAGGGGAACCTCCCTCTCCATAGATGTTAGTAAACCTGAATCAAGGTGACATGTATACATCGATATTGCATTGTAATAATTTAGGATGGACAAGAAGATCTGTTGTTATGTATTTTCATTAGTATATTCGGTTCGTTTATATAATCGTATCTATTTCCCATGCAGAGTGTTGATCAGGGAATCCAACCGGCTATTGATCAACCGACTGCAACATCGAGGCAACAGGTAAACATGAATGTAATTCTACATTTGAAATACTTTAAAATCATACGCATGTATATTTTGTAGCATATTGTTTATTTTGTTATGTATTTTTTCGTTTTTATGTTTGTGTTCATGATGATAATGTTGTCTACTTTTTTTGCAGGTTGATGACTGGGGAAAGTCCCTAACTGTTGATCACACGACTAGAGCCTCGAGGAAACCTGTAAACCTAAATTTAATTCCACATTCTAAATACTTCAAAATTGTACACATATAAAACATGTAGCATAATGTTTATTTTTGTTATGTACTTGTTAGCTTTTACATATTGTGTTCATTGTGATAATGTTCTCTATTTTTTTGCAGGTGGTTGATCGGTGTAAGTCCCCAGCTGTTGATCAGACCACACTCTTGTCTAGGCATCAGGTAAACCTAGATGTAATCCTATCAATCTACCATTATAGACAATTTTTGTTAATATAATTTTTTGCGCACACTATTGCTTCAAAGACTAAGCAATGTTTTATATATTTCTGTTGTAGACAGGGGATTTGGTTTATGAAACACCATCTCAACACTCTTTACAGTTTGAGGTCTCCCAGTTGATGAATGACAATGAAATTAGTAGGTCTGCAGACCTGTTGAGGGTGCTATAGAAGACCATGGAAAAACAAAATGAGGAACTACTTCTGATATTGATAGTTCCACTTACATAAGAGATCAAATCAAAGATTCAATTGTTGTTACAAAGAATTAGACAATTGCAAGTAAGTTCCCGAATAATAATGTAAATTCATTTAGAACTTTATAATATTTAATTTTATATGTTATTGAACTTATAATACAATGGTTTGAATTTACAGGAAGTTATGCAGATTTACAGTGGTGGTTAAGGCGATGTTGGTCCCAGTGACCAAACCACTCAACGCACACCACATACTGCTCCCTTATTTTCCACTGGATAGTCGGCAACATGCTCTGTGACACCCCCAAGGCCAGGAGAGGGTGCAGCCGATGTTGACCGACCCACAATAGATGTTGTAGAAGAAGGGGTGGATGCAGGGTTAGATAGAGAGGTGGATGCATTTCCTGGATCTTCTTGTGTCACTAGCACTGGTTCAGTAGTGACGACATTTTTTATGAATGAAGAATTGGTTCCAATAAAGATAGATAATATTCCAAGTGATTATACATTGTTCAATTAGTTTTTATAATTTGTGTCTAATATACCGATAATATTTTTTAATGTTGACTAATGATGGAATTAATGTTTTGTAGGAGATGGTATATTTTATCAACATCTGAATGATTTGTCCTTGGAGATATTTGGGCCCACCATCCGAACAAGGTGGCACAAGTAGGCAAAAGCTTTAAAGGATGAGTCGACTGCTTGATTGGTTTGTTCAGAAAAGATACCTTCGATACATTGAAGGTCCTATAGAAGGATGGAAAACATCTAAAGATTGTCCGAGACCAGTATAGGGTTCACCTACAAAAGAAAACTAAGTATGAGCACCCTCCAATGATTCCATCTATGGATTGGAAAGCCCTGGTGGAAGATGGAAAAGAGAAGGGTCTGAGAAAAGCAAGAAAGATACCACCAGGAACAGGGAGGTATGCAATACATTCCAAAATGTAATGGTAAGCCTTATTATTATTAGTTTTTTATAGCAAATTTGGAACATCGACTAACGTATTTCAACACTTGATTAGGCTCTCGAACACATCTAAGGCCACCAAGGAAAGAATGGAAAAAATTGGTCAACACAAGCTTAGTCCTGGTGGTTACTCGAACTTGGCGACCCGATATGTAAGTATCAAAAACCCGAAACCGCATCCAAATATCATACAGAAAATTATTTATTCGTTTTGTTTTGGAAAAAAAAGTAAAATTAATGACATCATGTAAATATGCAAGCCGTCCGGTACAGACAATTTCCCTTTGCGGAAGACATGAAGATTGGCTTCGAACAGGGCTTTGACGCCATTGTTGAATGCTGAAGAAGATTGTCTGGGCATACTGCACGATCTTCTGTTGATCCATTTGATGCGCAGGTATATAAATACCATATAGTTTAATGATAATTTATTACTTCTCATGCAATTTATTCGTTATAAAAAATCAACATAAATTATTTATGCGTTTTTTAGCAGGAAGGTAATGATCTCGTTCATGTCAAGGATGTACACCAACCATACAAAGTTTATGCTTCGATTCCTGGTAATGAATTTATTAATATGCTACTGTTTTGTATAGATAATTGCAGATGATGAACATTAATTCTAATTCTACACAGTTCAATTGTAGAGCATGTAGATGTAGATAACACTGAACAGGTTGAGCCTGTACATGATAATGATGAACATGTTGATGTGCCCATGCCAGGTAAAAAAACACCTTCGTAATATTTTTTTAAATGAATTACTTGTATTTATAAAAATAAAAAATATATTAATGAAATATTTTGACATTATTGCAGAAATTCATTGCCCCTCGCCACAAGTTCAACCTTGCGAGCAGTCTAGTAGGGAGACCAAGGATCAGATTCTGGAAGATGCGACTCTAACTAAATATTTAAATAGAAGAAAAGTAAAAAGGAAGCGACTAAATAAATTTTGAGTAATTCTTATTTATAATAAAAAAAATTACATGGTTTTTTCCTCTGTTTCATGAATGAATGGTTAAATGAATGCTTTAATAAATGGTTTACTGATTTTTTTATCTGCTATTTACTAAATGAATGGTTTAATGAATGATTTAAGGAAAGATTCTTTCATCTATTGAGTGAAAATGATTTGCATTAAATTGTTATTTGCAAGTAGATGCATTGGGTTTGGGGAATTGAGAGTGATGTGAAGGGGGGGAGGGGCATTAAGAGCTTCCACCTTCACGTGGTTGGTCCTGTTTAGTAGAAAATATTAAATTATTCTCGAAACACAGAGGAGCTCAATGAATGGTAAGGAAGAATACATTAAAAACAAATATTTCTATAATTTTAGTGTTTAATTTTCACTATTGCTATTTGACTCCTCCATTGGAACTTGTTACAGATAGCGTTGAGAAAAAATTTCATAGTTAAGAGGCAAGAAATGGAGTTTTGATGTGATCGATGGCCTTATATACATAGTGTTTTTGGTTCTCCATGTTTTATCCGGTGATCTATCATTAACAATTAATTTACTTGAATAGTTGAATAGTATTGTAATTTACATTGTAATAGTATTGTATTTATTTAGATTGTTTTATTTTTATTTTTGTAAACACACAAAAATTTATTTGATGGGTCCTAACATGAAACTATTGCAACAAGACAAAATTTGAAGTATGTTGAATGATGTTTTGAAAGGTAAAGCATAAGAAGACAGTGCAAAGCTCCACAAATCAAGGTATAATTATATTTTCTTTTGTTTGATTGAACTATGTATTGGGTATTTATGCATGTGCACACAAGCACATTTAGTTGATGATGGTGATTACCATATAACATTCAAGTGAACTTTGTTTTATCTGATCTAAAAACTTACCTTAAATAGTTTGATTTATCAAGTTGTTTCTATGATTGAATAACTTGGAAAATAAGCGTTTTTAAAAAATGAGACATTGATTCATACCATTGTCTAGCCATTTTGTCTCTACAACTGATAGTTGTGGTTGATAATGTAACCAAACTGCCACAATTTCCAAGGGATGTGTTACATATCCCTTTTTTCTCATTCAAAATTCCCAGTCTGTTTGTTGATGTTATAGGTCAAGGTAGAAAGGAAATAGGAAAATAAGTACTTGAGCTGATAAATAGAGCGAGTGTGGTTGAAATGGAAACTAGGGAAATACTTGTTTTACAGACCATGTACATATTAGTATGGTAGTAGCATGACCAAAACCAGATTTGTTGTTGTCATTGCTACAATAACTAGTCTCGATTCCAAAAGTTAATTGTTTTCATTGTTGTATAGAATATTACTATATGACTCCCAGACTTGTTGCTCATATCTTTTTTTTTTGTTGCTTGAAGGTCGTAATGCCTCCTATAATTTCCTGTTGGTGACTATACCTTAATTTCATCACCTTCACTACTCAAAAGTAACCCTAATGCATTCAGATTTGCAAGCTAGATGATGTTAAACTCAAAAATACTTCCTAATGTGTTGAGCAGACCTGTTGACTACCCAGAAATGGGAGTTAACCCTACTTACCACATTTGGACACACATACCAAAAAGTGGGTAACAAGTAATATGAAGGAAATGGTTTTTATTGGATGTATTGTAAATTATAGTTTGCTAGATGTGAACCCTTTTACAGTTGATCTGCCTTCAGAGACTTCCTAGATTTTTGTTTTATGGTGGTTTTAGGGTCATGTATGCCAAGAATTTCCCTTTACGATTTCGCGCATATATCTATCCTCAAATTTAATCCAAATTTCTTTTTTAGGTCTGGATACACCTTGTTCTATGATGAAAAGTGCCTAGAATCAGTAAGATTGGTGTTAATCAACTTCTCTTTGCCATATTTTACCCTTGGACTTGCACAGAATGGTAAATTTACCACTTCCAAGTTCTGAAGTCATGCCCAGGTTTACTTGATTTAATGCCCATATATGAAGACAAGGATGTCACTATTGTTAATCCATAAAATTCCCTTACTCATGGATTCCATCAACCACACCGAATAGCCCTACTGATACATGTGGCATTACCCTTCTTGTTTGAATTATGTAAATATGGAAGATTTAAAATAATGCCTTCAAACAATGACTAGAACATCAAGATAGAAAATGATACCCAAAAATAACAATGTTGCAAGGGTTATATCAATTTCTATGGGAAGAAACTTTCCATGGGCAAGGGAAAGATCAAACTTAGCATATCGTCACATTAGGACTATACCATGCAACATGTGTAGGTCACCCCTCTAAATATTGTGATCAAAATCACACATGGACACCCACACAAAATAGGGGTTAAAAAGTCCTATGTTATTTGTCTCAATTGTGATTGAAATATTGTGCCATTCCTATCATTATCCCAAAAGTTTCCTTTAGTTGTGAATAATTTATCACAAACAAATAGCTTGCATTTTTTTATATCGAACTCAACTTGTGTAGGTTGAACACAACTAGTGATGTAGTGGCTTCCTCTCCACCATATATATCTGGATCCCTCTACTTCAAAACCAATTAATTTTTATTTAATCACTTGAATGCCTAGAAGTTTAGCCTATAAGAGCACTGGACTTCACAATATGATCTCCATTGAAAATTATTTTAATGGTATGAATAGTTTTTATTGATGAAACTTCCAATAAATAAGTTAACCCAGGGAAAAAAGCTGGACCCTTTATAGCTTATCACATATTTTCCTTTTCTAGACCATGATGAAAAGTTATAAAACATATCCTTACTTCCTTGGATAATCATTGAAGCCATCATAAGACAATACCAAAATCAAAATTTCGTAAATATCTTAGATCCTCTATTCATGAATGTCAAACATGATTAGGAGAATCTAGGATTTCCTTGTAATTTGCAATAGCATCTAAGAGTTTATTTGGTGTTTTGACTCTTTGAGTTTTTTTTAAGGATGATATTCTCCACGTGTATTCTTTTTGTGTATTTATTCTTTTCTTCTTGAGGTACATCAAACATCAATTTCCTGTTGTACAACCAAGTTGAACTTCTTGATTTTGAAGCATCGGTTCTTATTAAGGCCATGATTTTATATTTAGTATAAAATTTCTCAAATCACTTCTTTGATGTAATCACCAATTTCATTGGTCTAATCACTTCTATCCTTGCAAGTAATCTATACTGGTGGATATATCTTGCTAGAACAATTGCGGTAAGTGTTTCTTTGACCTTTTTCTTTACAGTTCATAGATTGCACATTTTATGCTTAATTTTTTGGTTGAGTGTGCATCATTATTTCTTAGCACTGGATATTGAGGAGCATTGAGTAGTTTTTCTTTCATTGTGTCATCCTGTGATTTTCATAATAAGTGTCCACTTGCTTAGTAAGAAACTTGCAGTTGTTCATTTCATTTTCATCATAGAAATTTAGGTATATTTAATGAAATGACTATCTTAGAACAAGTTCTTCTATTGTTGCATTAAAATTTTGCATGTATTTTGGCCTTCGAAAATGATACTATGCCTAATTAGTAGGCCCCACATAGTAGAGCATTATGGTGTGCTCCTCACTAGTTGTACCCCATAGATTGTTCATCTCTTAGACTCACCAACTGCTTTTAGTCACATAAGGACCTTAAGAAAATTTCAATTTCATTTTTCCATTCTTGGCCATGTGGTCTTTTCTACCCATATTATATTGATCATTTCAAACTTGAAATCAATGGTTTTGCTCATTGGAGATCAATTGGATCATTGGAGTTTCATAGACATAAGGTTTACTTCCATACTTTCTTCTCCACTTGCTCATGTCCGTCTTATCCAATACATACAAATGATTAAAGGTTGTTTGACATACAATTTTTCCCCTCTTTCTTTTATTTTAGTATATTTCCACTTTGGAAAAAGATAACGCATATCCAACATTTGAGATTTAAGGTGAAATTGAGAATCATTGGCTGCTTATCCTGGTGTTCGATGTTATCAATCGGGAGAATATATTGAAAGAATTGAATAGCTTAGAAAATATAGCCAAATATTTAACATTTATAAAAATTGTTATGCTTTTGAAGTGGGAAGTGAGACTAGGTTTTGATATTTGTGATGATAAATGAGGCTTTCATGATTCTATGTTATTTTTTTATTTTTAACTATTCACCTTGGTGCTTAGTGGAACCATGCTTGGCATCTTTAACACATGTTATCGACCATCATGACCATTCATTGTTATAAAAAATGGTTGGTGCCAACTGCCCAAGTCATAGATGGAACCTGATAAATGTGGAGTTACGTTGGAGCCCTGAATCTATCCAACTTAAAATTCAAAGAAAGAAACATAGTTCAGGTCTTCAAAGTAGGGAGAATTGATTACAAATATGCAACAAAAATTATCTGCATTATTACAGGTCTCAGTTATATTACTGATAAGATTCTTGAAAGAGTAACCCAAGGGGCATATGCTAGTACTGAAATGTTCCCAAGGTGTGGTGAATGTTGTTTTATGTTTGTATCCTATGATAACTAGGATATGATTATATCTAGAGACACCATCCAACATAGGGATTTTATTGACCTTGTTACTCCACATTTTGCATGGGTGTTCAATGTTCATGTGTGTGATTTTGATCACACTCTTGAGAAGGGTAACATTTTTCATGATTTGATTGTAGTTACTTGTTGTGGGAATATGATCATGCCCTAAGTTCAAGGTCGCATTCACCCTTTAAGAATCATTGTATTAGAACAACACATTTCTGGTTAGTCTTTATAGAAAAATACAATAATAAAAGGCTTATGGGAAACATCATTCATAATTTTGAGTAGGTATAGACACTTTCTAAGCAAGTATTGATACTTTGATGAGACACTATCCTTTTTTTTAAGTAAAATAAGAAAACTCATCCAATAACTTTGCATGTAAGATGTATCATAGGAAATCCTATGCATAAGACACAAACTTGGGCATGTTTTGAGGCAACAAAATAGTGACAAGAACATGTCTAGGAATGAAAACAACCTCAATACTCAATTTTGGGCATGTTTTGAGGCAAAAAGAAGTGAAAAGAACATGTCTGGTCCTGAAAAAAAGATTCAAACCTCAACTTTGGTAATATTTCAGGCTTAACTCAATAGCAAAAGAACCTCATTTGTAGTGTTTTCCAAGTATATGGTATAAACCAACAGCTATGGTCATAAAACCAACCTTTGTAAGGAAGATATGAGTGCTTCTAGGAAGTTTGTATGGTGTTTTTCATGGCAGCAGCCATAAACCATTAATTATGGGATTGAAACCCATCCTCAACCATTAGATCTAGGTAGAATTGCAGACTCTTTCCACAATGAAATCACATCATTTTCAATATGAAGTAATTATGGGGAAGTTTCACATAAATTTGGTCAATTATATGCATTAAATTACTAAATATGGGAATTTCGTTAATCATGGTTTGATGCAATTCCCTGAAGTAACAGAGTTTTGAGATTTTTTTAGGTTTGGTGCAACATGTCATCCCTTTTAGGGCTATTCCTTAAGCAATGACCAAAATTTATGTTGTTTGAGTAACTGTCCACTCTAGGGGTCACTTTACAGTGTGACCGTAATTAATATGTAGAGCATTTATCCCTGTAACATCACATACTCTAGCATGGAATGAAGCTTCTGGTACTGGAGCCTTCAAGGTGAAGCATTCAAGTCCCATGAATAGGTTGTTCCTTTAGATAGGTTTCCTATATTTTGATGAATCACTTATAGGCTGCTTCTTTGAAAAGAATTGGATGAAATCTAGGTTTAAAATCCCTAGGTTAAAGGGTCGCATATTCCTTAAGATTGTTTCAATAACTTGTTATGTTAATTTATAAAAGTAGTTTGCATCTTGGAGTGACTTCTCATGGGCCCATCACTCACATTTGGGGAAGATATCTTTCTACTTGGAAACTTCTAGGTTCTAGTGGAGAGATTCAAGAGTCTCTGAACAGTGAGTACTTTCCTTTTCCTTTCTATGATAGCTTTTTCATATCAGAATAATGAGTAGTAAAGCATTAGTTTGAATTGTAGTTTACCTAGTACGACTAAAATATGGGAATAGGCATCCTTAAGAGAATGCCCGCCGCAATTCATGGTTTGAGAAGAATGGCCACACCATGGTACCGTCCTATAGCTAGTTGGTTTGGCTACCTATTCATGATTTGAGTTTGCTTTAATATTTCTTGAGGATAAATATATAGGCCTGCCAAAACATGGTTTTTCACTAGTGGATGCAAAAATAGATAAGTAGCCTCAGAAAGATTCTCGCCTTAAATTATGGGTTAGAGTAAATTCCCACAACACATGGGGGTCTTGTAGATTGGTCTTCGGCCTACCTGACCATGTCTTCGTATTGTCTTGGAAGTGGATGAAGAAAAAGTTATGGACCTGCCAAAAGGGTGTTTTAAGCAGATTAGACCAAATTGAGAAATTTGTTTGTATGGAATTGATGTTAAATCTGCCCAAGTGGCCTTAAGGAAATGCACGCTATGCCTCATAGGATGATGTGAAAAATGTTTTGAGAATGTGAGTCTCTAGAGTGTTGTATGGAGCATACAACCATGTCACTTTCCTCACCGGAGAGTCTCTAAGGAGGAAGATGTCAACCTGCCAAAAGTACCTTCCAACCATATTTGCACTATTCCAGTACTGGAAAAACTGCCTAAGTGGCTTCACAGAAATGCTCGCCAGGATTTTGCTGATGATGATAAATTTATCTAAGGGTATGGGGTTGTTCTTTGATGAAATGAATATATTTCCATGTTCTTAGTTTTTCTAATGGTGACCACATGAGGAAAATAACAATCTGCCAAAATAGGAAAAAAAATTGTTTTGCATATTCAAAAGTATGAAAAATTGACTAAGTATTAAGAATAGGAGTTTGAGAGGTGAGTTGGAAATTCCCGCCAAGGGTTTTATTTGTGCAAGTAAATTCATCAAATGTCATGGATCCATTCTTTGGTAAGTTTTCCGTTTGCTCATGACTTCAAGTCTCCATAGGGTGTTCACACCTGTGAAATAGGAGTCTACCAAAATAGGAAGAAATATGTTTTGATGCTCAAAAGAAATTAAGAAGCTATTTTGATATGCCCGCCAAAGGCTCAGGTTGTCTCAGTAAATTCTAATGGTGACATGGTCTTGTTGCCTAGTGAACTGGTTATCCAGCCATACCTTCAGTTTGCTTAGTGATGGTTAGATAACAAAAATACGAGTCTCATGATGTGATGAGGCTGGAAAGACACATGATGGTGTCCTAATGTATCATGATGTCTTTGTTACATTCTGATAGTGGTTTGCAAGAGTATGATAATTTTGGGAATTTGACTAAGTGATGAAAAAGATTCCCTAAAGCAGATGCGTTATGAAAATGTCCACAATAATCCATTAAAAGAAGAAAATTCCTGTCGAGGAGAGACAAAGAAGCTTCATAGGATGAAAGTGATATTGATGGAATCACCATGTTGGCCTCTACCCATTGGGTGTCTCACACCTAAAATTGGATGAAAATAAAAATCTCATCACATTGACCTAGGGTTTGATAAAAATTCCAGTAAAAATGCATAAGTGACCTCAGTAAAATGCCTACCATTTCTAGTAGTTGATGGATTAAATTGTTCTGAGGGTATGGGTCTCTATAGTGTTGATTGGTGCATCTAACCACATCATTATATTGTCCAAAAACTCTCTAAATATGAAGTCACCAGTATGCCACAAGTTCCCTCTGGCTTGTTTTTCTCTAGTCCAGTAAAATGCCCTCCCAACTCAGAAGAAGATGAGTCTAAAGGGGAAATCAGTGTGGTTGTGCTCAATGGGATGTACTACATGATCTGGTATCATTGGTTTAGGAGTTGGTGAAAAAAAAAATCCCTCATGTTGACTTGGGGTTTTATAGTTTTTTCCAAGTGGTAAATCTGTAGTTTAAAATGCTATTTTCAAATGCCCACCAAATGATGTGTGTGTGTGTCAATTCATTCATCAAATGACATGTATGTGTTCCTTGTTGAAGTGTTTATCCAGTCATGGTTTCATTTTTATCTATGGAGGTCACATTAGTGAAAAATTAACCTTCCATGTTGAAAAAAAATCATGTTCGCACAGCATATGAGTTTGCTCGCACATAGCTTAAAAATATATACTAAACAAGTTTTTCAGATGCCCGCACAAGCCAGAGATTTAAATAGAGATTGCTCAGTGAGTTAATTAAAAAAAGATGAAATGAATAAGAGACATAAACAAAACAAAAGTTTATTATTTAATTAACATACATAAATTTAATTTATTTTGAAGAGATTGATGCTTTCTTTCACAACCTACAAGAAGTCTCGTATCGATCAATGAAAACATTGGATTCATAGATGAATTCTCTATAATGTTATCTTATATGCCGATAAATACAAAAATCCATCATACAAACAAAAAATTCATTAACTTTCGATAAATACATATATACATTGATATGCCAACTAAAAAGCTTTTTCATTATATGCCGATAAATACAAAACTCTATCATACAAATATCTATTTTCATTAACTGCTGATAAATACATATATGCATTGATTTATACATGTCTAGCATGTTTCAGAGATGGCTACAATCCATCCTCTTGAGCAGAAGACAAATCTGAATTATCTCTCTTGCCTTTCGTAGAAGACTGTAAAGTTTCTGGAGTTGGACAAGGAACTTATTGCGATTTCGTTTCAAGCTCTTTAACTCTCTATGAAACTTTTTTTTTAATTTTTGAGCAAAACATTTTTTTCTGCCATCAGATTGTTCAACATTTCCACATTTTTCTTATACTTCGTTGATTCTTGTTCTTCCTTGACCTCCAATTTCTCTCTGGTATGTTTCAACTTATTTTTAACTTCATTATGAAGAAGATCAACTATATAGTTGTGCTTCAGCCTTGAGACCCAAGATAATCACTTTCTGCAATGTGTAGAATTCACGACTGAACAAACATTATCTATGACATCTGAGAAGAAAGAAAAATTTACGAATAACCAAGTTGGAGGGTTAGGCCTTCTGATATAAGGTATAGCTTATTGTTGTTTGTTAGAATACCAGAAAACATCTACATCCCACCCTCACTGAAAATATTTACCTGTGACAAGACCGAATTTCAATGCATCATTTTCAAGCTCATCCGATATCTCTTTGGGAGTCTAAGAGATGAGGAGTGCAACTTCTAGTGATAGAATGAGGAGGAGGTATCACACTTCATGGTCCAGTTACTTGCTCCACACAATATTCCTTCAAATGTCAAGGTTAATATCCACACACGCAAAGGTATACATCAAATAGCTCCACAAAAGACACACTCTCCAATGTAAATCTACTCAAAATGTTTGATAATGCTTCTAAGTGTCTAGATCTTGTGAAAAAATTTGGAAATTCAAGCAACACAAAACGTATTTCTTTATTTGATACAATGGTTTGTAAAGTTATGTTTACTCTTGAATTGGTACTAGATTGGATGGTGAAATGACTCTTGTCAAATGCACTCAACTTTTAATGACTGCTTTTACAAGGAAATAACTGCATTATCTCTCAAAGTAAGCTTCAAAGCATTCTATTGAAGTGAAGGTCTATTTGAAGAGATCTATAATGCTTATCATTCATACTGGATAATTGCCCAAGTAACGCACTTGCCTCAAGCTGCACTGGGGACATTTAGTTGTTCCACCATAAATCATTTTTCTATGTTTATCTGTTTTATGATTTTATCAATCATATTGAGTTGAAACTTAGTTCTCCAATTAACTAGGAAATAGGTTTTTTGAGTTTTGTAATAGAGATTCTGTTAAAGTAGGCTTCTCTTAAGCACTTGACCCAGAGCTACCAGTTGTTCCAATTGGGCCAGACATTGCATATCCAATTTGGGTTGGGTATTTCGCTTCGTCAACATACTAAATTAATTGATTATCAATATGGAATATACTACTACCTGGAGGATGGGCCTATCTAAGATGCTAAATAGAATGTACCAATGTAGTCAAATCATTTTATTTCACAATCATTTTTTTTATTTGTTGAAATTTGTGAAATATTCCATCATCATAGTGCAAACACTGAAAATATTTTTTTTTTTAACTATACAAACCCCCGTTGAATTTCCAATGTCTTGTGGCCACGTCCGATGAGGCTGCCAAAGATCCGACAATAGTACTTATCGGACAACCGACAAGAACTTGTCATAAAATCCCTATTGAATTTATGACGTCTTGTGGCCACGTCCGACGAGGCTGCCAAAGATCCAACAAGAGAACTTGTCGAACATCCGACGAGCACTCATCGCAAATTCAACAACATTTCTGATGACCTACGGCCTTGTCCGATGAGGTAGCCATAGCTCTGACAAGCGAGACCATCGAACTTTTGGCGAGAAAGCATTGAAAGTTTAGAGAAGGCGTCAGACATTCGACAAAGAGTCTTCGGAGTTTCGACAAATGTTTCCTTTAATTCGACGACATAATCTCAATTTTTTTAGAGAAGAGCTGTATGACATTCGACAAAGAGACGTCGGAGTTTCGACGAGGTTCCATCAGATTTTTGACGAGGAGGAAGTTAGAGTTTTGATGAGAAGGCGTCCGACCTTCGACGACTTAGTGATGAAAGCTTTCGGCTTACTACGTTGAAAAATCAATGGGTATTGGCATGTCTTTGAATATCTGACTTTATTCCACCGATGAAAAAAAATTTGATTTTGTCGAATAACCGACAGGTTATGGTCAAATTTCAGACATGGCAGGCGTCGGATTTTGGGCTCAAATTCCATTGTGTAACATCGTGTTCTGTGGAGGTTGGGGGCTGACATATAACATAGTGGAAGTGCCATATTTGGAAATAGTTTGACCTAAGAAAGTATCCAAAAATGGATCAGTTGGACCAAATTTTGATGCTACGAGAGCATCTAGAGGTTGAGAAAACACCCAATCTTGTGCCCTAGAATACCCTTCTAGTGGAAAATGAAAATTCAAGTTACGCAAAGAAGGATGTTGAACCACTACCAAAGTAGGGTTACATGGATTTTAAAAAGAAGAATAATCTTCTCTAGATTCAATAACCGGTATGCCTTGTCCATGCAGATCAACCGTAAACGGTTGGTCCATGGTTACCCATTTGCTTCCTTCCCCGCTGGGAGGATATTTAGGTATTAGACATTGTAGCTTGCGATATCTCCTCATAGGTGGCTCATCCATAGTTTTGGGTAAAACATTTACCCTAATATTTTTCTAATAAAAAATATGTAAAAAAAAGTCCTACACTAGCTAAGGCCACAAGCAAACCTAGGTGATAGGAGGGGTGAAATAAGCCAGATACTCACAAAGAGTGTCAATTCATCATAAGCCATGATATACTGTAGGGTCCAATAGTAAAACAAATCAAGGAGGAATGGGACCGTACCCTTTCCTGAATGGGTCCAATAGTAGCTCCTTGAGTGTTGTTCTCAGTGTATTGCTTCGACAAGACGACCAAATTTATTTAATCGATTGGTTATAGGTTCCTATAAGGGTATCCCAATATACTCAAGGTACATGGGAGATCAAACATGTTTTAGTGTTGACTAATACACAACCGTTCAAAAGGGGCCTTCTGATATACCATCGAGTATGTGAATAACCTTTCTATATACCTTAAGGGTATGTGAAAAGTTGTTAGATATACCGATTAGTACATGGAAGAACTGCACATTCCCTGGGATGCAGTGCTGGTAATAAAATGGCATCTCCTATGTTTATAGATGCAAAAACATGTCTTCTAACCTATCACTCAAGTTTCTAAAGATTTGAGCCTAAGCTACCGCTTAATTTTATCTTGAACGGTTAATGGAATTATGGAGTGTGGACCAACTGCAAAACTTATGCAAAATCTAAATGTAATACAAGTCTTCCTTTCGATGAAATCTAAATAGATAAAATAGAGAGATATTGCCTTACTTTCAAAAAATCAATTGAAATACCATACTAACTCATACCTCATCCTTAAAAAACATTCGATAAAACGAAACACGCAAAACTTTCAATACTTAATCAAGCAAAATCTCTAATAACATAAAAAGAAAGAGCTAACTAATGCGTTATTCTATGATCTTCAAAATCAAACCAAAAAATAAAAACCAACTATTCATTTACTTATAAACAAGGCTAAAAAGATAATTGAAACTAAAAGCAATGGATCTAAATCTTCTTTTGTTTTTCAGTATATTTTTGTAAATGTAAATACAAGGAAAAACTAATAATTATCCTACGAAAGCATATAGAAATTGCAAAAATTTTCTTTTTATGGATCTATAGGATTATTAGAGATCTAACAATAAAACTATGACACCCAAGACAAGACTTCACGCACAAAAACTGACTCAATTTTTGAATCTTTTCACTAAAGGATATCTCACAAGATTTGAATTGAAGATGAACTCATATTTAATGCACATAGATAGATATCACATTAAAAAATGCAACATATCTAAAAACCCAAACCAAAAAAAAAAATTCAAAAGAGTCGCTAGAAGTAACTAAGTATCTATCTCGACACTTGCTACAGGGTTGTACCAATGCATCCTCTACTAGATGATGCTCTTTGTCCACTATGGAAGGGCATCGACAGTTCTTTTTGTCTTCTTCCAATAGGTGTCGATGATGCTTTCTCAACAAAAGAAGAAGGCATCAAAGAATGGACGACACAGTATGGAAATAACCCAGGTGCATCGACACATCCAAGGATCCAAAAAAGAATGAATACCTTCAAGATTAATAAACACTGAATAATTTGAAACTTTGCAAGGGTAGATACTAACGTGGAGAGGAATATTGGGATTGAAACAAAGTGAATTTCACACCTTTAATGTCTGAAATAAAAACTAAGAGTTTGTAGTGAAACACAAATCAAAACCAAAGGATAACATGTATAGATCTCTCCCTAGCAGAGTCGCCAATTTTGTTACCGGAGAAATTTGGTTGGTGTGGGAAAGAACCGTTTCCCTAGTATAAATGGTTTAGATCTAGAAAACAACTAGTACATATATGCAACCATTCCTTATATTATTAAATTACTTGAATTTGAAGTTTTTATACCTCTTCGTGGAGATGATCATTTTCCTTCTCTATGCTTCTGCGATCCAACTGTGAAGAAGAGACACCTACAAAAGGATATAAAGGACAATATACAATAAATAAATTCAACAAGATAATTAAATGAATCTATTTTAATGATCAAGGATAAAATCAATAAACAACATGAGTCACATTACACATTATCTATGGGAAATGAAAAACACATTTCAACCAAAGTCTTGATGTTGAGGATTCTTCCTACAAGCCTTTCACTCTCAAATTCTACAAGCCTTTCACTCTCAATATCCAAACTCTTTACCTCTCATGCCTAGAATAGTTTCAATAGAATGAAGGTACTTTTATGGTCCTCCTTCATACATGAAGGTAAGCTTGCTTATATAGGACAAAAGGATATCAAATGGGTTGAGATTTTGTTTGGGGAAGGTAAGGGGTCATCCCTATATGTTAGGGGTTTGAAGACCACCTAATATGATCAGTTGGGATAAGCCTCCACGAGTGATTTCTTCTATAAGGATCTCAAAATATCTCTTTCTTTCCTTTTTGTGAGCATCAACGCTCTTTGCATACAAGAAACATGCGCCAGGAATGGTTGACCCTCCTTTCCCAAAGGCAAGGAGTGTCACCGATTCCTTCTGTCCACTAGAAACTAGGGTCAGCCTTAAATGATGCCTAATGTCAAAAGGAAAGGTGCGTCATATTTCCTAGAAATGGGATTCTAGATAGGAAAAATTCCATGGCTGAAGCTATCTCAATCTCTATATGGGCTTGAAATTTACCTTCTTCTTCATCACTTAGTTAATATTAGGGACTGGAAATTCATCAACCAATTCCATAAATTTATTGATTTGTAGGTCATCCTCAAATACCCACCTATGTTTAACATTATCTAGAATGGATGGCATGTATCTCATCTCAAATTCGTATTTCAATTTTGGTTTCTTTGAAATTACTTGTTGTTGGGTCCAAAGAGTCTGTCTGTTTACTTTGGTCTCTGGGAATTGTATTCATGTTAAAAACATCAAAATAATGATCTATCAAATCTTAGGCTTGATCCTTGTAATCCCTCATCTTTGTATGTATCATCTTATATATCCCTTTGATTTGACGCACTACCAATTATGAGTTTCCAAAAATAGATTTTTTAGTAGTTTTCGTGTTTTTGGTAGCTTGGAGACCAAGAAAAAGAGCTTCATATTTTTCCACATTATTTATGGTTTCAAATTCCAATTTGTAGGATAATGAGATATTATCTCTTGAAGGAGAAATCAAGAGGATACCAACCCTTGATTCATATTTGGTTGTGTCTCCATAAATATACAATTTCCAAACTTAGTCAATACTGCTCTTAGGGATTTGAGGTAAATCGGGTTTGAAATATCCCTCCTCAAAAAATTGAGTTCAACTATAACAGGGACTTTGGTCTCCAACCAAAGGTATCTGCCATGGAAGCAAAATAACATCTGCTTCACATGCACATTTACCTTTGTCGAGCAACCGAAGTGTGGCATATGGGTGATTTCCAATAGTCCTGACCACTACAAACCCATGTCCCATTGCATTGGCACCCTAGCGACCAGACCTCCTTCTCCTTGTTGTTGTTAGTCAAATGGTTTTGTTGTGCATTCTGGATATTCCAGAATGTCATGATCTTTGTAATCCAACTTCTGCAAATGCGGGGCGATGTTCATGATGACATGCACACCCTTCGGCGTCATTAACATCTTAATGTTGTAGTGTCGATTCTTCGAGAGTCGAACCAGTGGTGTATCTACCTTTCAATGTGGTACATAACCGAGAATGTCATTGGTTATCGTCCCTTTCCATGCTGTCGAATATGAGTCTCCTATTGTTAATGTACCGACCTCTGCCTCTGCCTCTGCCTTTGTCTCCCTTTTTGCGCTTCGAGTCGACTAAATTCTTCCCTATGGATATTTTCGATGATCTGTCCCCCTCTTCTTCTTTGGCAATCTCGTCAGCACTTCGTGGAGTTCTGGTCTCTCTTCTACAATCGGCACACTTGTTACCGGTTAACCCTGTGTACTACCACTCGAAATTATGTGGGCCATTGCTACAACTCTATCATGCTCTCACTCTTCACTTCTCACTTACACTTATCTTTGTGCTCACTTGCTTTCTCAATGGTCCAAAAGATGCTTCCCTGTCGATTCTTATAGCCTTGAGAGCACTTGTGCGAACAATTTTTCTCATCATGGCCAAATCCCTCATGGATCGACCAAATCCGCCACCGATTATGCAATTATAATGGTTCATTTCCTCTTAAAAGTGCATCTCATCCACTAGCGTCATCACCTGTTAAGTTGAATTGCTGCATTTATTGCCTAATTTGACTGTATCACCCTTCGTTGGATGACGTCGTGCTCCCTTTTTGCTGCAAATTACGCATATTTATATCTTTTTTATCCTTTTTGCTTCGATTAACCTACTCCTCCATGTATCTTACTCATCTTATTTTTTTTACCACACATATTTTTAGACAGGGTATCGCACCTGCCTATCCCAGAAGGGTTTTAGCCGACTTCCATTCACTAAATTCGGTAGCAATATGAAATCTAGTTGTTGTAACTACACTGCACCTCTGTCAGTGATAAAATGAATCACATAAGGTCCTAACCAATGCATTTGGAGCTTACTTGGGTGCTTTTCAAACTAGTTGTCGTGCCATGCCTTCTGTCGACCCTTTTCTACTTATTGATGAAAACCTGCGATGAACCAATCCTCCTCAAGTTGTAATAGTTGCATCAACCATTCTCCGAAATATCCTTCATCACTTATGCATGTCACTATCGCTATGTGCAGGCTAGGGATGATGTCCTCCATTGGCATGTTTGCTTCTTGGCCATAGACCAACTTGAATGGTGTTTGCCTAATCAACCATTTGCAGTAGTTTTCTAAAACCATAATATTGCGGGAATTTTCAAATCCTAGTCATCGCAATTTGCATTACATACTTTTGTTAGCACATGTTCCAGTACCTTGTTGAATTACTCTACCATTCCAATCACTTGCAGGTTATATGGAGTGCTCTTCTAGTGTTGGACCTTGAATTCCTCTATCATTGCACTAATGGTGCGACTGACAAAGTGACTCCCTTGGTATCTCATCAATATCTTGGGACAACCAAACTGAGTAATGACATTTTCGAATAGGAACCTTGTTGCAGTTGCAACAATACAATCAGACACTGGTGTTACTTCCTCCCATCTAGTCAAGTAGTATGTCGTAGTGATAATGTATCGTGCACCCATCCTTTTTCCTACTGGATTGATGGGTCCCACAAAATCCACTGCCCACTTATCAAATTGTTGTAGCATCACTTGAGGTACTAGCGGAATCTCGTCTCGTCGTGATGGCTTCCTCGTCCTTTGATAGACGTCGCAACTTTTTGCATAATCTGCAGCATGATTGTGCATGGTTGGCCACCATAGGCAAGCTCAAAATATATTCCTAGTGGTTGGGCAACCTCCATAATGTCCTCCTGCAATTCCATCATGTTCTTCGGCCAATATTCTTTCCTGTTCATGCAGCAGAACATATCGACATAGATTTTCATCCAACCCCATTTTGTAGAGTTGTCTGATGATTTACTGAAAATCTACAGCTAAAAAAACTAGTTGCTTCTTCTGACTAGTGGTAAAGTCCTAAGGGGTTTTCCCTATTGATGAGAATTGAATAATTTGTTCATAATGGTCATCTACCATTCTGACCTTGAACAGTTGCGCATCAGGTAATCCATCCTCAATGTTGCTTGGTTCTTTACATGTCTCAATCCTTGACAAATGATCGGGTTCGGCATTCAATCATCATGGCTCCACTCATCCATATACACCGCCAAAAAAATATCAATGAAATATTTAAATGCAATGACTACTATTCTTTAGAAGATCGCAAGTGCATTCTTGAGGACAAACGACATCACTATGAACTGGAAACATCCCCGTTCCGTCACAAAAGTAGTCTTGTGTCGATCTTCCTTCACAGTTTTTATCTGATGGTAGCTCGAAAATCCATCTATGAACGAATAGATCTCTTTTCCTCTAACTCCCTCCAGTACTTCGTCAGTAAATGGTGTTGGGAACAGATCATAGAGACATGCGTCATTTAGATTTCATAAGTCAACACAGATCTGGATTTTTCCTATCTTCTTGTCTTGAACAACCATTGGACTAATCCATTTTGACTCTTCCACAAGCTTGATGATGCCAGCATATAACATCCTGTCGAGTTTAGCTTTGACTTGTTCTTTGTACCATGGGTTCAACAGATAAGGCCATTGCTTTACTGGATTTGCATATGCCGTTATCAGGATTTTCATTTCTCCCAAGTCCCCTAATTTCCCTTTCATCTCAACAATTTTGGTCAAAAATAAATCCTAGAACTCGTGCAGTAGATCATTGATTTTTGCCATAGTGGTTTCATCCCAATAATCTCCTATGTTGGTGAACTTTGTGTCCTCTATCATTCCAATATCGACCTTCCGTATCTTAAGAGGTTGTTGGAATTTGTCAATTGGTATCTCTGGTGTTGTGATATCCTGAATTCCTTCTACTTTTGTGATATTAATATTACTTGGATCATCCCCATCATCAGGTTCCCCTATCACATTGTAACATTTCGTCATTAACTGCGTTACTGGTGTCTCATGCGATTATGCGGAAAATGCCACTGTAACTATTTCCAGGACGGCATTTTGGATGTGTTGAAGTGCGTTATGTATTACTGGATCAGCATTTTCAAAGTTGAAAGTGTGATTGAAGTAGACAGTCAAGTATTCCCATGTCGTAATATCCCTTCGTAGTTTTGTTGATACGTACCATTGTCACGACATCTCATCCAGCGTATGGACAAAAGCATGTACCCATTCGTCATTCCATCTTGACACCCATGCGGTATGACATGTGACCAGATGATCATTGGGATCATTCCTTCCATCATTCTTCTCGCCCTGGTAGTGCCTTGTTTCCCCAAATCAAACTTCCATTAGTATGCAACATATCGGTCAACAACCGATTGGATACTTATGTGTCACCCACCATCTTGAGGTTCTCGTACTTTGGATTCAAACTCGTTGATAAAATTAGACAAGTTGGGTAGCCATTCGTTTGTCGGTACCTCAATAACCTCCATTGCGTCCCAACGCAACGATTGAGTGACTCATTCACATTTTTGAACGATACTTCATGTAGCCAATTCTTCCAATTCTCCAGTGCATCATCAGAATTCGATGATGTGGAGATAGTACTTCTCTATCCTAGCTCCCCATCCACGATGGGATGGATGTAATCCTCTAAAATATTGTATGTGTGATCCCATCCTCCCACGAATTCCTCCTTTAATAGTTTGATATATCTTCTACCTTCACTTGGATCCAATGGAGAAATGATCAGTATGTTGCGATTCTCAAAATTTGTCACTCTCTTATTGAAGTTGATAACCACTAGATTTTCATTAGCTCAGCCAATCCCCAACAGTGCGAGATATGAGCTACTTTCGTCGACGATTTCAATAATGTCGAAGTCTACATAAGTATTCAGCCCTTCTACTTTAATGAGTAAGTGTGGTACTCGTCCAATTGGCGACACTCTATCCTGATTTACCAGTCGCAATTGTACAGGGGACCAAACCAACTGTGGTTTTCGCATCATTTCCCACATTTTCTTTGTCAAGATATTGACATCTTATCCTAGATCCAAGAAGAACGAATCCACATCATAGTCATTGATTTGGACATTCATTATAATTTCCCTTCTAGATTTCTTTTTACGCAAAGATTTCACGGCATAGTCCTGTCACCCTTTCTCTTATCGGTATAATAGTCTTTCTATTTAGGCTAGTGCATTGGATAATTTTTCTAATGACAAACAAATTTCTAAGAAATTTTGCAATGTTCCAACCTTCTGCGATGGTCCTGCTACATGTGTTAAATCAAAAGTAGGCGGCATTTCATAGATAGGTAACCTGCCCATATCTCTTTTTATGACATATATTGCATCGAAGAATGTTTCTTTCTCGGATTCAACATCAAATTGTATCTTCTTTCGAGCCTCCAATCAAATATGTGGGAGTGGACCGTCGTCTATCATTGTCTTGCCTCCTCGAGTTATGACTCCAACATCTGTAGGTTGAGTCCTGTGTTCTGCCAAAATGTTTCCTACAGTTGGTCCTTGATTCTTATTTTGGGGTTGGTTCGCAGTCTAGTTTGCATTCTGGTTCACATGTTGGCTCGCATTATGATTCAGTTGTGCTTTTGGTTGGTTCTTGGCTTGCCACTTCGTAATCAACTGTGGGAAATATTCGACAGTGCAATATGTACATTGGAATTGTATGTTCGAGAATTCCCTCTAATAATGTCCCAAAACTCCATAGTTATAACACATCACTAGACCGCGACCTCGTCCAATAGAACCTCCTTGATTGAAGCCTCTATTGTGACCTCCACAGAATATGCCTCGAAATCCTCCTTGCGGTGGATATTGTGGTTGGTTAAACTGTTGTTGCTGTTGATTACGTTCCGGTGGAGCATACTGTGGTTGAGTATACTACGGTTGGTGCTAATTATACTGCATCTGGTTGTATTATGGCTATGACAAGGAAATCTATGGTTGTTGTTGCATGAATTGTTGCGGCCTTTCCATTGGTTGGTGTTCTTATCCTTTCATGAAATACGTATTCATTGTTCTTTCTTGGAGAAAATCATATGCTCTACAATCCTTCTATTCATGACGAACTGATCGACAGAAATTACAAAAAAGATCTGTTGGATTTGACACAACCTTTTGGAGGTATACACATTCCCCATGTTGATGTCCTCTAGTTTGACATATCTGACACCATGGAAAACTGCCTTAACTCAATGGATTAGGGGCTCTAGCCTGTAAGCATTCACAAAAGTCTAGACATTGATCCTTATTATGTCCATCTATGCAACATCGAGTACACAATACTTCTTCATGGACATCCTTTCCCTTCTTGATATCCTGCAACTGAATCATCAGATTCGCTAATTGCGATTAGATCTGATTCATCCCAACCCTCGTTTCGCCAACCGATGAAGCCTTTAGTTTCATTGCAATTTCCAAAGCCTCAATTTGTGTCACAATCTGTTGTTGCATTAGTGGCATGTGGATGTGTGGCACTAATTCTTCGATGAACCATTCTTTGTGTTGCACATTGCGCATCCCAAAGCTAACCTTACCCATCAGTGTCTTGAACCGTTAATCGAAATCCCATACCGACTCGTTTGGATATTGTTTGATTTCCTTCGACTCAGTAATATACTGTGACTCGGATTTGGGTTTTCATAATTCCTCAATTAACCCAGTCCTAATACATTCTAAATTATTATGTTGATGCCATGTCAACACTTGTACAAACTTCACGTACCAATGCAATGCTCGGCCTCGAAAGGTCGTCGCTAGTTGGCCTTTCTTGATATCTTCATCTTGAACTTGCTTTACAGTCCATACTGCCTTGTAGAGAAACCAATACTGCTTAGGATCTTCTGTCTCCTTTTGATGGAACAAAGGTAGTTTTACGTCATCACCCCCCATTCTGGGCCTTCTTTCGTTCTTCGTCGATCCGCTACTATTGCTCCTGTGGTGGCACACCGAGCAGTCTTGTGATGATCTGGTGTTTCTTCCTGAATGTGGCGTAGTGCACAGAGGTGTAGGTACATTGTTGTTTTGGGTTGGTCCTTCCTCGGTCTTAGGCATATCTTGGTCATCTCCTTCATCATTATAGGGCCACTTAGTCCCTTGTAATCTTCTCTTGTAGTTTGTTGTTACGGTTGCACTAGGACTCTCCTAAGTCCTATGCCTCTTCTCTTGTTGAAACCTCACCCCACTTTGTAGAAGACCACACTCTTCCACAACTTCCCTCATAGTCTCTTTGTAAATCGCATGCATCTGCCCCATATCATTCCATCCAACCCTGGTTTATGCAGTACCCATGTCCTCCATAAACTAGGGAGAGACTCGTCAGAGTTCATTTTCAATATTCCCTTTTCGTAGATGAGCATCTTAATCCACAATTACAAAGACAATAGAAACCTCTCTCTTGGTCCCTGGAAGAATTCCTTTTGTTCTTCGCTATAGGATTTGACTATGTAAACAAAACTCGGTGATATATCCTTCCAAAAAAAATTCGAGCTAGACTTCGACAGCCCTTGACGCCTTGTTGTTTACCCTTTTCAACCATTGAATCTCCTCAGGGGTCCAGTAAATAGGTTCGCCTCCTTAGAAATTCCTTCTTTGGAAGGTAAGCTGCGCCAACCACTCATACAAGATAATCGAGAACTCATAAGAAACTGTCATGGATATCATAGTAGATATGTCTTCCCAACCACTCTTTTATTTTTAGTCTGAAGCTCTGATTTTCTTCTGCTGCGAATTCTCGGACCTTCTAATCGAACCAGTCCCAGCTCTTCAGTTTTGTCGGGTGCCACAACATGTCCTCTTCTTCCTTGCTCCAAGGTCCTGGCAATGGAACCATTTGTTGACACAGATCAATTGACAAGGGTTCACACACTGTTGACACCCTCTGATGCAATCTCCCTAAATATCGGCCCGAACTAGATTTACCCTATCTAGCAACACCTATGAAGTAGATTCCATATCACCCGAGATGTTTGAGCGAGGGATGCAGGAACCACATTTCCAAATAAGGGAAGAGGACTTGCACACTTAATCTCTCTATGTTGCAATGCAACTCAAGGATCCAAGAGGGGTTAACTTATGATTTATCCAAGCTATCTACCATTATTCGCACCAAGATCTAGTATCACAACATTTCATTATTCAGATCACCTTAACAAAGAGGCCAACATGTAAGAACCCATTGACCACACAAAGACTTTACATCATCATATATGAGGAATAACATAGATATATTGCATCATTCAGACAAAAAGAACAACATAGATATATCTCATCACTCAGACAAAAAGAACCGCATAGATATATCGCATCATAACAGGCTAAGACATGGTTTTCATCAATGCTCCTCTCATATTAGCTTCGAAGGTCAAAATATATCCAAAAATACATCCCTTGGTCAAAATCCTTGGACCAAAAACCACAGATTACAAAACAATTTGTAATCACAAAAGACAAAGGTACTTTCTCTCTAATTCTTCCTATCTATCGACTACATTCCTAACTCTACTTATAGGCTCGTGCCTTTACGAAAAGCTCCACATACAACTAGCTTGGACCAAACTTCTAACTACTTTTGACCAAGCCGACTACACTTGTCGGCAACTCTCTTACACAATGTACTTTGACACTTGTCTCTTTCTCCTTCATCGCACCTTGCGCACTTGATCTCCTTACCAACAATTCCACACCCTACTACCCGCAAGCTAATGTCCAAGTCAAAGGCATCAACAAAGTTTTGAAAACCATGCTTCAACGAATGGTAGGGCAATCCAAATCTAGTTGGCACTTATAATTATTTTCCGCATTACGGGCCTACAGGACTACCATTAAAACATCCACCAACTTCACACCTTTCCATTTGGTGTATGGGTTGGAGGCTACTCTCCCGATAGAATTTGAAATCCATTCTCTAAATCTTGTCGTAGAATTGCTACCCAATACCACTCTAGAGGAAGAATGGTTCTCATACTTGAACAAGCTCGATGAGACCCACGAGATGCTACCTTGGAAAATGAGGTACATAAAAGATGAATTAAAACTCAGTATGATAGATCCATTCAACCTCGCCTATTCAACGAAGGTAACCTGTTCTGACATATGACCATAAACATGATAAGTTGGGGGGTGGAAAGTTGGAATCCATGTGGCATGGGCCCTACGTTGTTAGTTGTGTCTTAGAGAAAGGAACTTGTGAGTTGATGGATTATGATGGAATACCCCTGGGAGAGCCCCGAAACGGTATTTACCTCAAGAAATAATACTCCTAGGTCATCTAACATAGGTTTTTGTATATAGTGTTTATAGAGTGTTGTGTGTAGTTCGAAGTGTGAATTTGGTGTGAATGTAAGATGTGTCTTAACTAATCCTGCTTATATAATGTTTGGTTAAAATGAACAAATGACTGCTTATTTCAAATTTGCGAATGGTACATATTGAATCTCGCATCGACAACTTGGGTATTGTATTAACCTATCGATGATTTGGTAAGCTTAGGTGGAACTTGTTTAGATCCCGCTACAGACAATATTGCAGAGTACCATGTAGTGATTGGTTTTTTAACTGAAGATTTAGATAATGATGTGAATCAAACTAGGGTTTACTTAGTTTTGGAGTTAGTTCTACATCAGTTAAACCGAGTCTACACCATCCAAAACCCTGTACTCCTTCGTATGTTTTGAAGAGTTCAGTTTTTGGAGAGGTATTTTTAACATGTTTCCTACAATCACATCCCAGGACATTTAAACTCAATAGTTGATTCACTGGAAAATTATGTTTTGGATTGGTATATGGATCATATTTGAAGTTCATTTTCAATTTTGATTTCATGCATAAAATCACATAAACACATAAGTATCCATTCATATGCATAACACATCGCACACACACATATCTGTAAATAAAAAGTGTTATATATAAACTAATACTGAGATACAAATTGGATCCATAAGCTTTCGATACACCCAAAAATCTAGAGCTATCAAGCCTCTAATACATAAAAGGGGAAAAATATGAAGCTTTGAATCTTTCAGTATAAATACAATACAAAAATGAGGAAGTCACTCTGGACTAGTCATCGTGCTCATGATAGCACGTGATGGCACAGGCCACTCGGTAGAGTAACCTCCCAAAGCGCCCAAACACTCCTTCAATATGGTGTTGATAGCGCCTAGGAAGATCATCAATCGAAATGTCAAGAAATCCCACAGTCAATCGTTGAAGGTTTTATTCAATATCTTGAAGCTCTTCTTCAGCCTCCACATTCTTGACAATCATCTCCCTTATTTCCCCTCGCAACTCGATAAGCGAGGATCCTACTAGATGGGAAGTTAATATGTTTGCACCATAACATTGTATGTCTCAGTATCACTCAAAATACAAAAAAATGAAATGTAACAAAAAACAAAAACACATGGAATGGAATTCTTCTCGCCTTAGTTATCCCACTAATCACCCTTAGGTAATGGGATATCAGGGTCACCCCTAAATTTGGCTCTTGCATATGTGAAGTCTTCAAACATCAATAGTTGGCCTCATAGTCAACAAAAAAATACTGCACCATATGTGACTGTGGTCCCTCCATCACCTCCATGCCAGGCCATGGCCTCAACCCATCTCAACATCATAAGATCCTCAACATCCAACCTATTCAAAGGCACCCACGGTTGCATCAAAGGCACCCTTTCTAAGAATAAGGACACCATTATTGCTCCTTAGCCGAATTGTTTTAGTTCACCCCTTCGGCACTTGGTCAACTAATCCTTGAGTCTCACCAGCAGCCCCTCACTCCAGTTGAATATGATGGGATCCATACGCTCCACTGCATACAGCATATGCGCACGAGTATTTCGGTGGTGAGCCATGTTTCCTCCTACCTTCTCTATTGTGAAGGCCACAGTCCTCAGAGGTTGGTTTATGATGTGTTTTATAGGGATTTTTTCTCCCTGGGACCTAGTCCCAACCACACAATATTCATCTATAAGGTCATCCACGGATATCTCTCCACCCCTAGGGCCTATAAGCGCCACCGGACTCCCCTTTTAGGATAGTTCGGTCAAGAAATAGATGTCCTCAACTTTGATAGTTAACACATGGGTCCCGACCTGGAAATGTTGTTGGTATGGATCCCACATTCGGATCAGGTGTTCTAATAATCGCACATGGACCATCATTCCTGGGACCTTAAAGTATTTTAGGAGCCCACACTCCCTTAAGGGCATCATGGTCATGGGATCATTCACTGCTTGGGAATCATCAAGCTCATCCTCGCGTTCTCTCCAAATCACCATATTGCGAGTCGAAAACCTGTAGAACACCCATTAGACTCCATACCAAGACGTAAAATTTTGAATTTTTGCTAGAAGTTTGGTTTTTTCTAGCAGGGACTCGCCGCTGATGCTCTTTCCCTAAGGGAACAGAGTGATGGCGTTGTTTTTCCTAAGGAACAGAGTGCCTTTGGAACTCTTTCACCTTTAGAGGGGTGCATAGACACACCTCCATAAAGGGAGAAAAGAATCAGTCTGCACGAGCTCTTCCCCTTACAAACCTCTTCCCAAAACACCAAAAACGAGATGAAAATTAAAAAATTAACCATGAAAATGAAGAGTTAAGTGTTAGCTATTACTTTGTCCATATGATTCGATCAGAGGAGGCCCATAGCTCTCGGAATCTCCACAACAAAATCCCCTCTTAAGAAGAAATTTGTACCCAAACCTCAATAGTAAAAACACAATGGTAAAACAAAAATTTATTATTCCACTATTTGTATGTTATTTCTTATTTTTTATTGGAGATCATTAAAGGAATAATTAAATATTTAGGGTTTTCTTCATGTTTTTTTATAGTTTCCACCGTAAAAATGTCCCAACATCATTTTTATTTCAGGGTATTGTTGGACTTCCTTGGCTATGAGTGAGTTTCTTTTTGTCTTTTTCACACTCTGGTTTAAGTTGAAAAAATACCGAGTGCTTTTTATACCTTCGGTGTGCTCGTTAAATACCCAATGAAGAGATATCGAGTATACTTTTACTGTTTTTTCAGACTCATTAAAATGGATTATGAAAATAAGACCCCTTATGAAGTCAACTTTAAGCTCTTTTCAAGACTCTTTAAACATGAAAAGATCACCAAGCGAGCTTGATTATTTCACGCTTGTAAAAGTATTCGAAAGGTTGTTTATCCAGTGATAATTTATCCCTTTTTCAGATAGTTTAGACTCATTTACAAAAAAGGTACACTCTAGTTTATTACAACTAGAAGAGTTCTCCTAGGTTTCGGTTTATACTTTTCCGGCCTTAGGGACTAAATCTACAAAAAATTCCACTCTAGATTCTTCTTAGTCATTTTAGACTCTCTAAACATGAAACGACACATGAGTTTACCTTCTTCAGACTCATAAAATTAAACGATGAAGGACCCTTTCTAGGAATCAGCCCCTCCTTTCTCAGGTTCATAAAACATATTAGAATGGACTCATCACTTGATGAGCTACATCGAGCGTTTGTTACCCTTTTCCAGCTCGTTAACCTCTGGATATCATGTTGGGTAAGAGTTGTTTGTGAGCATAGTTCCTATTATGTGTCAAGCTCATTAAAAAATGAAACAGATGCCAATGATCATAGTTCCCATTCTGTGTCAATCTTGTTTCAAAAAGAAACAGATGTCTACGAGCATAGTTATGTTTCTGTGTTAAGCTCGTTAAAATTGAAACAGATGTCTACGAGCATAGTTTGTTTTTAGTTTTAAGCTCGCTAAAAAATAAAACTGGCCTTGAGCATATTTTACTTCTGGCTTCAAGCTCCTTAAAAAATAAAACCACTTTTCAAGCATAGTTTACCTTTTGGTTTCAAGCTTGCATAAAAATGGAACCATTCCTGAGCATAGTTCCCTTTCTATGTCAAGCTCATTAAAAATATGAAATAGGTTTTTTCGAGCAAAGTTTACAGGTCATCCCTTTGAAGCGAGTCTTCCATCCATTTTCAAGACTGGAACCTTCATTTCATCTACCTTTAGATCATATTTCTTCCTTCGTCTCTGGTGAAACTTTCTTAGTAGTAGCTTAGAGTTTTAAGTTCGGTGACAGAAAAAGAGTAAGTAGACAAAACGAATATGGGGAGGCATGTACTCAACCTCTTTATATTGAAGTTGAGCCACTGGATATTTTTAACTGGGGTAAAGTACCAACCTTTGGACATCACGTTGGGAAAATACTCTCAAAAAGACTTGTGTTGAGCACAGTTCATTCTCTGTTGCAAGCTCGTTAAAAAATGAAGCAAATACCTTGAGCATTCTTCCAATCGATCTTCGATCTCGTTAAAAACAGTAAGATAATGCTTGAGCTTACTTTATCGCTTTTTCGTGCTCTGGATTCAAACATGAAAAAGATTTCAAGCGCTATTTTTGAAATCTTAGTTGTGGTCATTAAACCTAGTACTAAAACTTTGAGTCAAAATTTACTTCTTTTTCAGGCTCGTTAAACTCTTTTTCGCGAAAAGAAACCCTAATAGAGTATTCTTTAATGTCTTTTCAAACTCCTAGAATGTGAACAGATCGTCAAGTGAGCTTGTCTTCTTCTCGCTCATAAAAATACCTGAAGATCCGTCTTTCCGACAATAGCTTACCCCTTTTTTGGTTCGGATTGACTAAGTTGCGAAAAAAGAATACTCTAGTCGTTGACTAGAAGAGTTCTCTAAGGTATTATTTTATACTTTTTCAGGCCTCGGAGACTAAATCATACGAAAAAAGACCCTTTGGAGTCTTCTTTCGTTTCGTTCAAACTCTCTAAACATGAACAATACCGAGTTAACTTTCATTGGACTCATTAAATTAAACACTGAGAGACCCTCTTTTGGGAATGAACCCCTCCTTTCTCAAGTTTGTGAAATATATGAGAATGGACTTATCCTATGATAAGCTCCAACGAGTGTTTGTTACCCTCTTTGAACTCGTAAAAACAAAAAGAGGCACTTTTCAATCATGATGGGGAAAGTAAGGGAAGGGAACTACATTTCATTTGCAATAATGGCAGTTGTTAGTCACGTTTGAATATGGCACTTGTCTGCATTTCATTCAGTCAATTGGGTATTCTGCTTGCATCTGGATCAATCCACTTTCATGAGTCATGTCACTCCTTTGAGTCTTTCAAAGAATGCATCGTCCATTGTCGCATTATGTATTGGTATCTGCTTGGTCAAGTCAATGCTTCCAAGTCTTTGGTCGTGTCGCCTTATGTTCAAAAGGGAAATTGTCTTAAGATTTTACACCTACAACCAAAAAAAAAATTGTGTCAGTTACTTTTGATTCATTCCTATGGTTACATCATGCTCAAATTCCAAAACTTTGATCCAATTGTTTGTCTCGTCGATGTGGGATTCATCATGGCCCTCCTTCGACGAGAATATTCTTGTTGACTTCAGCTTATCATCTAGGAATTAGTCTTGGAAACAATAAACAAGTACCTTGAGATCCGTATGCATTAATGATAAACCCTCTCGCTTTAGACATAGGTTTACATCATTGAACTTTCATCGAAAGATTCAACCGAATGTTCGACATCAGATCATCTACTCACACTCGGGAGATTGTGTTGGGGTACCTTGGGAATCATAGACAACAATGGTGATCTCCCTCGCACTTGTTAACGGTTCTCATCATTGACCAGTAATAAAGTGGTTTCTACCATGTTCGACATCAAGACATAGTAATCACATCGATAGAATCGTACTTTGTTGAAGATGAGACGAAGACCCTTGGTATCGATTAAGCGTTCATTGCTTTCCCCAGGTTGTGATGGAGTATTTTTATGAGTCCAAGCATGGATCCACATTTGTATGGTCGTGGTTGTGCTCAAATTTGTGTCCACGTTACATTGTATGTCTGATAGCTATGTCCAAGTTTGAGTCTTATTTGCATGGATCTACGTTGTATTCTAGTAGCCATGATTATTCATACCTCACATGGATCTGCCTTGTATTGGTCTACAGCCATAATGAGGAGTCATTTGGATATGAGTCCAAGTACTGATGTATTACAGAAAAGCTGAGTTGATGAATATCTCCAATTAGTGAATTCTTACCTCGAAGTGATAACTTATTCTTACAAAGCTCTCACCTATCCTATCCCTATAGCCCCATGCTTTAGGGCAACATTCTGTTACACACATTTCTCGTCATCACCATGTAATGAGAACCAAAACATCAGAATTTTCCTCAAATCCTGAAGATATGAAGTTAGACACATGATATGACTTATGATTTTACATCTTTGTCCACCATCATCTTTTCCCTTTGGACAATGTGTGTTACCCTTGTCAGCAATGCCCTTTGTTAGTTGGAAAAGAGTGGTGACACTGCCATATCCCTTTGAGCAGTAGGAGGTGCACCCTTGGTAACGCTCTGTCTCAATAGAAAAAGAGCGATGCTCAAGTTTTAAATGGAAAAAAAGAAGAATCACAAAGCTTCTCGAATATCACCTTCATGGCAACCTCATCCCTACACTCGTGGACCACCTGGGCTCGAGATCCCTCCTTCTAGGATCTCCCTTCCACCTCACCCATGAGAATATCAACCATTCCTATCCTCCCATAGCTATAAGTATTGGCTCACCCCCCATGGGTAAAGGGAGGAAGATTATGATATAGCACCAAAATTCTGGCCAAATCTAGACAAGGAGAGTAAGCATTAGGAAGACAAGTTGAAGCTTTGGAGAGAAGAGACTTCTCAACACTAAGGATATTGGTTGTAATATCTCTCCTATTTCATGAATGCAATGAAGGCTCATTTCCCATGAAATACATTGTGTACTAATCACTTGTTTCATTATTGAATTTCTTAGTCATCAATATAGGATTGTAGATCATATTTGGTATTTTTAATCTTGTACGCTTTTGTGATGTGCTTATTGCAGGTGAACTTGTGGAGATCTAGCATTCTAGAAGACTGGTACATTGCACTGTATGACAGGTGAAAGATCTATTCCAAGCATTTATCAATCATAGGGAAAGTATTGTTTATTGTTGTAACTCATTTGTTCTAGTTGTGAAGGATTTCAAGCTAGGGAAACAACTTCTGTATGCAGAAGGTGAGTATTTCCAGCAACAACGCTCCTATGGTTAAAATACACAATGTTTTTCATATTTCGTTACTGAAAAAATATGTTTATGATTCTAATCATATACTTGATTGGTCTTTGATACAGGTGAAACCTGAAGAGGAAATCCAAATACAACAAATATGCATATTGGACAGAAGATTCAAGACTGTTGGGAACAATATCATAGGGTAGGTAAAAGTCCAATGGACCTAGTACAGTCTCGAAGAAGCAATCTAACAAGTAGAAGACAAGATGCGACAAGAGTATCCCCATCTATTTTGAAGATTGTACATATGTAAATAAATCTAAAAGTTTTTTTCATGAATTTTAGACATTCAGACACCAAGTACGATGCAGACTTTAAGGGGGAGGGGAATGTAATACCCCTGGCCTGAACCCCTAGTTTAATTGGGTCCAAATGTAATTATTTGTCTATAAATTCCCAAGAGGCTGAAAACTATTGTATATTTTGTAATTATTAATAAAAATCTACAATTAGTCGTGGCTAAGGTAGAACGTTGAGAATATCGAGGACTCATGTATTCACTAGAGACAACAAGAGGGGTGTAGATGGCATAGGGGGATATGTTATGACCTTTTTTTAACCTCAAGTGCCTAAAAGAAGACCTTATGTCCTTAAGTGATCCCAAACATCCTTAATTAGACTTAGACCTGACTTAAGGGTTAACTATGGATTAAAGGGTGGTTAAGGTTGAGTTAATGACTCTAACATGTATTTCATGAAGGGAATTCTCATGCAAAAGGAAAAAATCAGACAAGAGAGAGAAGAAGAGACAAAATACAGAACATGAAAAAAACTAACAAAATGGATAGAACAAAGAGAACAGTGTGAGCATAATTGGACCAGGAAAAGAGGACACAGTTGAAGAAATCCAGGAGAAGGAAGGAGATGTGAATTTGGAATCGTCAATTAGACTTTGAAACCATGTCTGCAACCTGAGTGAAACTTCCATTTTCATTAGTATGCAATGTTTGTCAGGATGGTTAAAATCCCAAGTTCCCGAACCTGAATCTATGAGCCTAATTGTTGTTGTAGTCACGTCCATGTTTGCCTCTGGTTGCTCCGGTGAAATGGAAAATGGTGCATGCAATTAACTTGGTGGAATTTTTAGCATTATGAACAGTGATGTGCCTGACTGTTGTACTAGTATAAGGAAACTAAGGGAATGAATTGCATTGTTTGACATGGAATTGTTAGTGAGCCAATTACCCTGATTGTCAAGTGAAAATTTTGAGAAAATCGGAACTTGTGAGAAGTATAGCTAATGAATGCATGAGTCTTAGCTCAGGGGTGGTATTCTACTTAGATATATATGAGCAGAATTGTCTACAATTGGGTAGACCATTCCTTCCAGGAAGCCATTTGCCATATATATTGAATTTAGATATGTGATTAAAGTTTCTATTAACTCTACATTTGATTGTATATCTTGTTATGTGAAAGAACAAAATGTGTAAGTTGTTCATGTTGAATGCCTATTAAATATATGATAAATTACTAGATAAACTTAATGTTGTGAAAAGGAAAACGATAATATGATTTGTACATTATGTATGTCAACATAGTAATTGAATGGTTAATTCCTTGGTTGATTATTCGTAGTTAAACCAATGGGATTCCAAAGAATGTTAATGAGACTCTAAATAATTGAATATGATAGTCTGGTAGCAAAAATCAGTAAATTATGGGTCAATAAAGAACTTTGCATTTGGTACATTGACATTCCTCCCTGTGCATGGATGAATTATGTACGCATGTAATTTACATTTTAGCGATACAGACATTCCATGATAGAATTGTAAATGCTCCCATTTACAAACGACCTTGTTTTTTTCTAGAATAACTTTGCTAAGGGCATTATATGTTAAGGGAGGTTAGTTCCTTGATTTATCCATGTGAATACCTAGTTCCTGTTACACCTAATTCTTGTCAACATTATGTTGTGGGACAAAATATGAGTATTTTCCTTGAATTCCTCAAAGGTTGAAGTTGGAAATGACTAAGGATGAACAATTTCATAGTTTTGGACACCACTGTACTTTATTTGTGGATAAGTTGTGGTACCCATCTCAACAACGCCTTTTTGCTATATGCAGAAAGCAGTGCCACCACCTGCTACCCATGTACAAGGTGCGGCACCCACTTAGTAATGCCTTTTCTCCTTGAACAAGGTGCGATGCTCAACTTATGAAGGAAAAAAAGGAAGGTTCGAGAGGCTTCTCGAAGCTAGCCTTCATGGAGCCCCATACCTATGGATTAGGATACCTGGAGCTCGAGATCCATCATCCTAGGATCACCCCTCCACCTCTCCCATGGGATCCTTATCTTTTCCTATCCCCTTGCGCCTTTATATACTAGCTTACCCCTGATGGGTAAGGGGAGGAAGAATGTGTTATTTCATCCAAATTCTATCCAGATTCAGTTAGACTCTTGAGTAATATGTAGGCAAGCTTAAAGCTCTAAGGAAAGGCTCCTTTGAGAAGAGTTCTCAACACTAAGGAATTGGTTGTAAACTCTCCCTTTTTGTACTTTTAATACAAATATAGTTTATTTCCCATAAGCATATGTATGTCTGATAATCATGATGTGTTTGTTGTTTAATTCCTTGGTCTTTTACATAGCATTTTAAATTATAGTGTTCCTCTTACTTGGTTTTTGTTTTCTTGTGTCTCTTGCAGGTTATCCGCATAGATCAAGCACTTCAGGGATCATACATTTGTAGCATGTGGAAGGTAATAAGAGCAGTTAATTCAAAAGGTTTATTTAATCCTAGGGAAAGTTTCTATATCTTCTAGTTGTTTTGTTCCAGTGTTAAGTGTTTCATATTAGGGAAACAACCTCTAGGAACACTGGATGGGAATTTCCTCTAACAAAAGTGGCAACCAAACTGGGGATATTGATCAGATTCTTGGTTTTGTTACAAATTTTCCTTGTCTTCAATTTTCAATTTCAGTTCATAGATCAGATATGCTTGTGAATTAATGAGATTTGGTTTGAAATTGTTAGATCTGCCTTCATATGCCTCTAATGCTCCAGATTCTTGCTTTTATATGTTATTTGGATCTAGTACAAGAGCTCTAACACTTTTATTTTTTCTCCTCTATGTGATTTCAAAATATTTTTTGGCCAACGCACCTGGGTAGTGTAAAAGGAGCGGCCACTGCACCTTTCCTTGAGGCAGCTAGCGGTGCCACCGCATCTTTCTAGTGTACAGGGAGTGGTGCCACCGCTCTGTCCCCATTTACAAAGTGCAGTGCTTAGCCTGTAATGCTCTGTACTCACCTATAAAAGTGCGGTGCCTGGTAGGTTTTTCAATCCATGTTTGATTTTCAAAAACTTGCATGTGTAATTTGGTTTCTGAGTGTCTTTGGCTTTACTGCTGATAGTTGAAATCATTAGACAAGATCCGGAAAGAGTATTCACGATTAATTTTTTATACTTTCAAGAGTTAGTTTTGATTTTGGCCTTTGAGGATTTTTGTTCATTTGGATTTGGTTTGAAAGAGGAAGTTTTTGAAAGGAAATTATGTGTTTAGATATCTGAGTGTTGTTGTAATCAATTGAAAAGGAAAGTAGTTTTGCTTTTGTTTTCTTCATAAGTTGTTAAAAGATTGTCTTTATACTTGTTATTGGAAAAATCGAGAGAAAATTGATCATTGATCTTAGAATAGGAATGAACTCTTGATTACTTGATTAGTCTCATCAACTTTCAGGTATTCATGGTCCGGTGCTTCTTGTATGTTTTCTTCTCAACAAAAAGAACAAAATAGTTTGTTTTTGAGTCTTTCTTTCATTTGAAGAATTGAAAAAGTTTTGTGTGCAAAGTAGTGATAGTATCTTTCTTTTTAAAAGAGCTCTCATTCTTTTTATTTTTAAGATTTGCGTTAGAAGTATTTACATGCTTACAATAGGAGTGAAGATATAGTTCAATACTATTTTGCTTGGGATTTATTTGTGTTGGAAAAAGGAGAACCGAACCTCTATCCCTCCTTTAAGTAGGGCATATCCCAACCTCTATTATGCATGCTTGCATGGTTTTACATTCCAGTACTCACCTCATGCATTCACCTAACCATACAAGATAAAATTAATCACTAGTTTAGGTTAAAAATCTTTAGAAAGGTGTGATATGTTACAGACGTGTTCTGACGTCTTCAAACGTAGGAGTTGTCGTTATTTTCTTTCACTGCATCCTGGGGATCGTGTGGTTCTTCCACGTCTTGTTGGTATATTGAATGACATTTCATGTACCCTTGAGGTATATCGAAAGGTGCTTCACGTACTCAATAGTATATAGGAAGGCCCCTTTCGAACGGTTGTGCATCAGACAACACTACTACAAAGTGGAGCTCCCATGTACCTTGTGTATATCGGGAGACACTTGTAGGGATCTTGAGACCAACTGATCAAATCCCTTTGATTCTCCTCTCACCACAATACATCGAGAACAACACTCAGGGATATTGTTACGCACGTGTCATCCAAATAATCGGGTATATAGGCAAAGGTATGGTCCCAATCCTCTTTTTCGTGTTTTACTGTTGGACTCTACGGTATATCACGAGTTGTGGTGATTTGACAATCCTATGAGGATCCAAACTTTTAACCCACTCCTATCACAGTTTTGTTTGTTGCTTTAGCTTGAGTAGCGTTTGATTTGCTTGAATAGCTAGAGTTTTATTTCCGAAACCAGTTTGACCTTCTCAAACAGGTTGATTTCCCTTGGAGATGGTCCCAACATATACATGCATTATCACTTGAGTATCACTTAAATCCTACAACCTGACCTCCCATGGAACGAGAGATGGACAAAAATTCTCAAGCATGTAGTGTATTTATGCCTCAATTGGAAGGAGTTCTGGTTATGGAGGAGGGAGGTGAATTATCTCCTCCCACCAATGTTGTGATTACTGATTATTGAGTACCACCTATATCAAAACAACCCCCCTCTTGAATTCCATCTTTTGTCATCCCAACTCCTACCAGAGCTGGGATCAATCAGTTTCAAACTAACGATACGGTTGCTCCCATATTTGGGTTGAATGCTCCATCTTGGGAAACGGCCTTAGGACAAGCTATCTCCCAATTCGGTTCTACTAGAGTCGCAAATGTTTCTTCTATGGAGCTAAATCCAAACCCTATAAGGCCTTACCCTATCTCCTACCAAATCATATTATAGGTAGATCTTTAAATATCCCTTCTAGTTTGATTCTAACTAATGTTCCAATGGTTACTAAGCTCTCCACTCCTGTAAGAGTGCCATAGTTTGTTCTGAATCCAATGTCAAATTCTTCGTTAGGAAGTGTTGTTATTCCTTCCATGGGTTTGTTGAATATTGAAAGTAGGTTTTTACCCCCCACATCCCATGCATCTAGGGGACCTTATGTGTCTGTTTTACATAATATTTCAAAACCCACTCCTCCAGTTGTAGGATCTGGTGGTCCTGCTGGTTACGGTCCTATTGATCCTGCTTCGCATCCTCGCACATATGCTTGGGTCCCTCCTCAACAACCCAATATTGGTAATCAATACCTTAGAGGGGCACAATACAATAATCCATTATATGTCCCTTATCCCGGAGGAGTTACCAATCAATTGACTCAACCTACATACGGACCCTAAGCTGGACTTAACCAGGGACAACCACCATTCATGGGTCAAAATGCTCCCAGCTACCAAAAGTTTGTAGGGTACTATGGCCAACCTCAACTAACCTATGTTCCTACTGGGGTAGCCTTACCTTATCAGTACTATAATTACCCGCAACCTAACCGAAAACTCCCATTTTTGGCTACTTTGGATTTTCCATACTTATCCAAATTGATTAATAATCACATCCAACACGACCCTTTTTTGCCAACAATTTTAGTCAAGTTACCATCAAACATCCCAAAGTTTGATGGGAAGCAAGGTGAAGACCCAAAAAACCATGTCATGAACTTCCATCTATGGTATTCTTCGAACTCCTTGATGGATGATTCAATACGTCTGAGACTCTTCCGTAGAAATTTGACTAGTACATATGCTAAGTGGCATATTGAACTTCCACAACATTCATTTGTGGAATTTAATTCATTGGAGAATGTAGTCCTTACCCATTTCCAGCTACCCATCTGTTACGAGACTGGTACAGATCTTTTGACTTCTCTTCGGGAAAGTACTTGCACTCACATATCTGATCACATTCAAGAGTGAAGGAGACATCGAAGGTTAATCAAAGCTCCTATTCTGGATCAATTTTTATTTGGCTGGTTTAATAAATATTTGTTGCCTCCTATTGCCCGATATGTGGCTATGGGCAGTGTTGTTACAAAGGAACAGACTATTAGTCGGGCTCAATATTTGGACTTAGTGTATTCTTAGTTTGGGACCTTATATGATTTGATCCCTAATGCTCCTCATCCCAACATCGATCCTTCCAAGCCACCTGTTGAAACTCATGTAGATGGTGTTGTAGGTTCAATCCAACCTCCACCCACAACAAATCCTCCCAATCAGCAGAGTTCTTCTCTTACTACTTCTTCCACTCCTACTGTTTCCGCTGAGGTGGATGCTATCCAATCTTCACAAACACCCACTAATAAGGAAAAAGTAAAGGTAAAGCTAAAAAATATAGAAACCAACAAGAGAATCCAAAGACCACGACTCTAGAGAATGAGTCTAAACCCAAACGGAAAGCTAAGTACCCCTTCCTATTGTGTGAAGATGATCACTTCACGAAGGAATGTCTTAGGCGTGAAGAGACCAACAAAATTTTGGAAAATAATCCTACACTGGCAGTGATAACTGACCCTTTCCCGTCCCAACAACAATTAATCTAGCATACATCTTTACATGATCCCTTTTCGTCCATAGAGGAAATCAGAATGATTTTCGCCGAGACTGTTTCGTTGACCACATGAAATCAAACATATGATAAACCTCCCAAGAAGAAATATGAAGGTGCTCCTCCCGAGAATAATCCTTTTGCCAATCCTTCTCCTCTGCCTCCATCTAATGGCCCTCTTACCATTCATAAACCTAGTCTCGACACAATTTTGCACCCTCCTAAGAGTACAATCCAGAAGTTAGTTTTCAATCCTAATGCTTAAGCTGCCTAATTCTACAACATTGTTGAAGATTTAGCTCAGGAACATTGTGCCATGTCTACACTGCAAGTACTCCAAAATTTCCCTACATAGCATAAAAATTTGTTGTCAACCCTAGTGGGCTTAGATTCAGAGAATTCCACTGCAAACACTTTTAATGTGGGGAATTACAAATAAAGGTTATCCCACCAACTCGCGTTTCAAATTGTGACTAGGGTGGTAGGTAAGAAATTTCATCGGACAGTATTGCACGAAGGAGATTCCATCTTTGTTTTATCTATGTCTTGTTGGAGAGCCATCCGTTCTCCTGAACTTAATCAGTCACCAACTACTTTGAAAGCCTTTGACGAATGAGCTTTCCTTCCTCATGGCTTGTTACCGACACTATCTATCGAGCTGGGGGGGAATACTATTTCTATCCAGGTAGAAGTGGTCAGCTCTTCATTGGATTACAACTTGTTATTAGGGAGAAATTGGTCTTATGCTATGACGACAGTTGCTTTGTCAGTATTTCGCACTCTCTAGTTTCCTCACCAGGGAAAAATACGGTAACGATCGATCAACTTGATTATTGTTTTCCTGATTATCACTACCACCATAAAAAATAATGTTCCTATGTTGAGGAAATCCCCTCCTCCTTATCAATCCATAGGAGTCGTACTTTTAAAAGATTCATCTCTTATGGGTGTCTTTCCATCTATTGCTTCCCCTCCTTGTACAAAAGTTGCTATAGTAAACATGATATCATCCACTACACGGGGCATGTCCAAAGGAAAATATTTTGTTGAAATGTCTTCTCCGGGTCCTAATGAAGCCTTATACCATGCCATTCAATCTACTTCTTATGCTTACTTTGATGATTAACATCTAGTAGCGTCGGATCCCTATCATCTGCCTTATTGGCTAGATTCCCCTCTCCCAACTCTAGATTATCTCGTACAGACTTTTCCATCGGATGAGTCTATTATGGAGATTATGAGTCTTGATGAATCCTTATGGGAATATCATCACCACATATCCTCTTTTCTTCCTAATGTTGATTCAGTGGATTCTAATTTGTGTCTCTTATCAGTTTCGATATTATCGAACATCCTCAAACACCTATAATATTGCAAGGTGTTGATTCTGAAGGGAATTTGTGCAACATTACTCAAACTATTCTTATTGACATATCAGTGAATCCAGGAGTTGTTGAACATGTTTATGTTTCTCATAACTGTTCAGCAACAGAAATTGAAGAATATCAAGCACTTTTCAAAGAATTCTGAGATTTTTTTGCGTGGAATTATGAAGAAATGCCTTGGATTGATCCATCCATTGTAGTACATGAGATCAAGACTTACCCGATGACAAAACCGACTAGGAAGAAACTCCGTCAAGTCCATCCTGGGAAAGCTACAATGATAAAAGCTAAGGTTGAAAAACTTTTGAAAGTTGGTTTCATTTATCATGTGCCATTGACTAAGTAGGTATCTAATATTGTTGTTGTTGCCAAGAAGTAGGGCACTATTAGGGTTTGCATCGATTTTAGGGAATTAAACAAATCTTGTTTGAAAGACAACTTTCCTACTCCCCACATCAATCAAAGCATTGACAATTATGTTGGAAGTGTCATATTCTCCTTTATGGATGGATTTTTTGGCTATAATCAGATTGAAATATTACCCATCGATTAGCATAAAACGACATTCATTTTGCCATGGGGAACCTTTGTTTGCCATAAGTTACCTTTTGGCTTGAAAATCGTTGGAGGCACATTCCAACGAGCCATGTCCTATGCCTTGCACGATATCAAGCACATAGTGGAACCTTACCTGCATGACCAATCTGCTCATTCAAAACAGAGAGAGGATCATTCAGGGAATCTAAGGGACATTTTCCTTTGATGCTATCACTATCATATTCAGTTTAATCCACATAAGTGCATCTTTTGTGTAAATACTGGGAGTCTTCTTGGCTTTATTGTTTCCGAGGATGGTATCCAGATTGACCCTTTGAATTTTTTTGCAATTGTGGCCAACCGACATCACATAACTCCAAAGTTTGCAAGGGAAGGAAAAATTTCTTCATTGTTTTGTGTGCAATTTTGCAGAGAAAGCGCATGGTTATATGTGTTTGTTGAAGAAGAACACTCCCTTCATTTGGGATGATCAAACTCAATGGGCTTTTGATAATTTAAAACATGTTATAACACACTCATCTGTGTTACACCCCCTAATTACTCAAAATATTTCATGCTTTATATTGTTGCCTCCACTACTACTGTTGGTATGGTTCTTGTGCAAAAGGATTTGAATGGGAAAGAAAATGTGATTTATTATCTTAGAAAGAGTTTAATGGACTCTAAACTCACATGTGGAGAAGTTAGCTTGGCTACGGTTATTGTTGTACAACATTTTCATCATTATATCCTACTTTGCACCACTGTCATTCTCGCAGATCAAAACCCCGTGTATTACATCCTAGCCCATTAGGTACTGGGGGGGAAATATTCTCGTTAGATTGTTATCCTACAAGAATTTGACCTTGAGTTCCCTAAGACTACTTAAAATAAATCCTTAGTTTTTGTGGAGTTGATGTGTGATATTCCCCGTGCTATCACCGAAACTAAGCCCAATGACTCATTGCCTGAGGAGTTATTGTTCCTAATTAGCACGACGAACCCGTGTTATGGAGATTTGATCATATATCTCCAAACTCAAAGATTTCATCCTGATATAAGTCATGATGATCGTCGGCGCATTCGCCATCACACCAAATACTATCTAATTCTTAATGATACCTTAGACTTGTGTGGTATTGATTCCATTCTCTGATGATGTTTAACACACGACGAGGACGAACAAGAGTTAAATGATTTCTACTCTCGATCGTGTGGTGGTGATCTTTCTACGATGGCTACAAATTATAAAATTCTTCGCGTTGGTTACTTTTGGTCCTCGATCTTCAAGGATTTCCATGAAACATTCAAAAAATACCCACCCTGCCATCTCTTTTATCCGAAAAAGCGCGCCCACCCTGCTCTGTTACACCACGTAATTATTGTTGTCCCTTTCACTAAATGGGGGATGAATTTAATTCAATGTAATCCTACCTCAACAGGGGGGCACGGTTACATCATTGAAGTTGTTGATTATTTGAATGGGCTGAGGCAATGCCTACATATGTCGAAGATGGCAAGGTTGTCTCCCTATTCTTATTTAACCATGTAATTGCTAGGTTTGGGGTTCCTCGGTGATCTAGGAGTATATTGGTGGCCACCCACCTATTCCTATTGGACCCCCACCATTGTTTCTTTCAGTTTTCCAGTTTACTTAATTGTAGCACAATTTACTATTTTTGGCAATTTTCGGGTCCTAAACTTCTGAAGCTGTTTTGAGGCCCTAAACGACGGTTTTTTTTTAATCGGAATTGAATGGTTGGGAAAATATGAGTCCATTTTAGACTAAATGTTTATCATCTAAGGATGTAGTCCTTAAATAGATCTTTCTAACGATGTATCATGCATGTCAAACGGAGGTAGTATGCTAAAGTTACGACCCCGGGAAATTGATGTACCAAGCTACCCAACAGGGCCCACATTAAGGCGTTTCACCTCCTAGGGTTAGGTTTTTGGATGTGTAGGGTTTCCATTATTTCTCAATAATATATAGGCCTTCGAGCCTCATTGTAACACATAGTTCAGAGGCATGTCGCTGCCACATCTCTTCTTAGAGATAAGCTACCAACACTCTAGCTAATTTATTTTCATTCTGCATGTAAACAAGTAACTGTTTTAGTTATTGATTAATGAAATAAAGTGTTATTTCCGATGCATATTTGTTTATATGGTTATTTGTGTATTCTGTTGCGTTCCTCCATAAATCTGGATTAGTGGTATTAGAGCAATTTTCTCTTTCTCTATCCTTCTTTGCATGTCCCCAACGAGGGCGCGGTATAAAGAGTTAGGGCTCGATCTGGTTGAACCTTTGCAAGATCAAACTCGCAAATACCGACGGCCACCCATGGGGGATGAAAATAAAGACGAGGGCACAGAAGATCCTATCAAAATCTTGCTCGAGGAGGCTCTTGAAAAACAAAGGAACGCGATGATGGATAACTTCGCCCAGATCCTTCAACGACTTCCCACTGGCAGTGCATCTGCATCTAGCAGCCACTCTGGAGGCGCAACCCCTTTTAAGGTACAACTAAACTTTGACATTCCCATATTTGATGGTCGAATAGATGCAGACATCGTAGATAGATGGTTGAATCTATTAGAAGGATATTTCTCGGTTCCTTACTTTTCTGACCGAGAAAAGATTACTTTTTCTCTACTCAAAACCGCCCCCCATGTCAAGGACTGGTGGGAAACCTATTGTGCGAGAAAGGAAACGGAGGAACCCTCTTTGTTCTCAGTTGTACCCACTTGGAATTCTTTCCAATATTCCATAAAGGGACAATATTATCCGGTGGGGAGCTATGAGGACAAGTACATCCAATGGACTACGCTGCAGCAGCAAAGAGATCAAGATGTGCATGAGTTGACGAATATGTTCCATACCCTGTGCACCAAGTTGGGTATCAAAGATTCATAGAAACATTTGGTGTTGAAGTACCACAGTTGTCTGCATAGATACATTCAGGATGAAATGGAGTACCTCGACATATCCTCGCTTGGTATGGCATATCGGTATGCTGCCAAAATTGAGTGAAAATTCAAACAAAAAAAGCGAGACTTTGGATCTGCGAATCAGAAGCAAGGGAAAGGTGCCCCCAAACCGCAGAACCAAGGACATAGCCAAGGCATGGCGACTCAAGAAAAATTGCCAAAGACGCAAGCAAAGAGAAACACTGCAAAGCTGAAGAAGGAAGCGGGAAAGTGGTGCAAGTTCCATAAGAGACCCATTCACAACACAAGTGAGTGTCGGGCTAAGCAGTCACTGGTGGCCGAGATAAAGGATTCTAAATCAAATGCATACTCTGACACTGAATCAGAAACCGAGAAGGGGAATAATAGAGGGAAGAAGATTATCGATGCAGAGCCCAACGCCACCGTTGCCACCACAAAGATCCAAAAGGAAGAACCAGAATATTCAGAGGAGGAGGAGTGTCTTTTCCACTCCCAAATGTGGGTAAAGGGTTCCCCGCTACAGTTCATTGTCGACAGTGGGAGCCAAAAGAACCTGATTTCAATAGAGGTCATGAAGTGGTTGGGTTTGCTGACCACAACACACCCGCAGTCGTACACCATCGGGTGGCTTCACCAAGGACAAGATCTCCACATCAGCCAGTAGTGTCGCCTTCCCTATAGCATCAAGCCCTTCATCAATGAGGTATTATGTAATATTGCTCTTCTTGATGTTTGTGATGTATTATTAGGACAACCATACTTATGGAAGCGACATGTTGTGTATGAGTCCTGGCCTCGTGCTATTATTGTTACATTGGGAAATAATTTGTACAGGATACCAGAGGTACACCCCCTTCCGCTGTCCCTTTGGTTACAACAAAACAATGCAGTAAGCTCATTTCCAAAACCGAGAAGTTCGTTTTCTTAATGATTCGCCCTCAGGGCAAGAAGAAGATTGTGGCCACAACCTCTAAACAGGGCCCCTTTGCATGACAACAAAAAATGGACAAGGTTGTGGAGGAGTACCGGGACATATTAACCTCACCCATCAGGGTGCCTCTCCACTGTGAGGTCAAGCACCCCATCGATCTAACACCAGGTGCGTCACTGCCCAATGGACCGACTATCGATGCTTTGTTCTGGAGAATGATGAAATCAAGAGGCAAAGTCAGGAGCTGCTGTAGAAGGGTCACCTTTGGCCAAGTTCATCACCCTGTGGGAGCCCGATCGTGTTGGTAAACAAGAAGGATGGGACTTGGAGACTCTGTATTGACTATCGAGCGCTAAACAAGATCACTGTCCAGAATAGGTACCCGATCCCACAAATTGATGACCTCTTGGACCAGCTTAAAGGGGCGAAATATTTTAGCAAGATCGACTTAAATTCTAGGTATCACAAGGTACCAATCGAACAGACCGATGTGTGGAAGACTGCCTTCAAAGCCAAGGAGGGCCTTTTCGAATGGTTGGTCATGCCTTTTGGGCTAACGAATGCTCCTACAACCTTCATGAGACTGATGGACGACATATTGTGGCCATTCACCAACTCATTTGTAATAGTGTACTTGGATGACATCCTGATCTTCATCCATACTTGGGAAGAGCACCTCCACCACTTCCGACAGGTCCTCCAAACATTGCAGCAATTTTTGGCATGACCCAGGTTTAGTATCTGGGATACATTATTGATGAGTGTGGGGTACATGTGGATCCAACTAAGATCCAAGTCATTCAGGATTGGCCAGCCCCAACTACTCTAACAGAGCTTTGCAGCTTTCTCGGCCTTGCTAATTTCTACCGTAGGTTCGTGTTGGGATTCTCTCATATCACTTGGTCCTTGAGTCAAGTCACCAAGGGAGGAGCGAAAGCAAAATTATTTAGGTCGAAAACTCAGTAGAAGGTGTTTATAGAATTGAAACATCGCCTCTGCTGTGCCCCATTGCTCACATTACCAAACTTGCAACAACCATTTGAGATCAAGATAGATGCCTATGACTATGCTATTGGGGTAGTCCTTACTCAACAAGTGCATCCAGTGGAATATCATAGTGAGACACTGTCCGACAGAGTCCGCAAATAGCCCACTTATGACAAAGAGATGTATTCCATTATACAGGCTTGCCGACAATGGAAGCATCACATTTTTGGGGAAGGAAACGATCATGTACACAGACCACCGACCCCTGCAGTTCATGAAGACACAAGGGAAGTTACAGAACGATCGGCATCAAAAGTGGTCCACATATCTACAACAGTTTCATTTGAACATCAAGTACAAGAAGGGAAGCACCAATAATGTTGCAGACTGCCTCAGCTGACCATCGATCGTGGCGATAACGACCTTGCTCAACTCCTGTGGGCACAAGACTTCTGACTGGCCGCTTCTCTACAAGAGCGATCCAGAATTCAGCCACACATACCAGATGCTCTTGGAGGGAAACCAAGTTCCAAAATTTCACCTCCAGGATGTACTACTATGTCACATGGGACACCTTTGTGTTCCTTCAAGCGAGAGTGCCAAGATGATTTGGGAAGCGCACTACAGTCGGTTCGCTGGGCATTTTAGGGTCAAGAAAATAGTGGCAGTACTGCAGAAGTATTTCTATTAGCTGAACCTTCGACGGGACGTTGAGAAGTACATCTGATCATGCACTTCCTACGCCATTGCCAAACCATCCATCAAGAAGCAAGGCCTCTATACTCCATTGCCTACCCCTAGTCGACCTTGGGAATCCATCTCCATGGATTACATGTCAGGCTTTCCTTCTACTAAGCACGACAACGACTATGTGTTTGTGGTTGTTGATAGATTCTCAAAGATGGCCATAATGGCAACCTACAAGAAGAATATCACAGCAGAAGCCACTGCTAAACTCTTCTTTGAATGAGTGTGGGTACATTTTGGGATCCCATAGTCTATAATCTCAGACTGAGACAGCAGGTTCCTTAGTAGAGTCCGGTCTAGCCTATGGTCAATGCTAGACACCAAGCTCACAAAGTCTAGAGCTTTCCATCCCCAGACTGATGGCCAGACAAAGGTCGTCAACGGGATGATCATAAACATTTTGTGCATGTACAACTCAAAGCATCCACGCACATGGGATGAGAGCCTCCCCTATGTACAACATAGCTATAACTGGGCCCTCCATAGCTCAACCAACCATAGCCCCTTTCAGGTAGGCTTGGGATTCCAGCCACTATGTCCCATTGATGTAGACATGCCATTTGCAGCTACTCAGGCTGATTCAGCTCATATCCAGTCTGAAGTTTCCAAGGCAAACAACTTCATTGAGCACATTTGCCAATAGGTTCATGACATATTGGCCAGATCCAATTCTAAGTACAAGCAACGACATGATCAGCATCGGGTGCAACACAACTTCCAGGTGGGCGACAAAGTGTGGCTACATTTGCAGAAGGAGCGTCTCGCTGGACCCCACTGCAAGCTTCGCCCACTCCGATATGGGCCATACACCATAACGAAGGTTGTCAGGGACAATTCCTTCGAGCTCAGTATTCCACCATTCCTTGGTCTGCACCTAGTGTTCAATGTGGACTACCTTCGGCCCTACTTTCCACCTCTACTGGACACATCAGACATGGCAGAACAACTCACACCAACGGAGTTAAACCCCGACTGCATGGAACAAGCCACAACTGATCGGATTATGGACACACAAATCAAGAACACCCACCAGCAGAAGATCCAGCTATATCGAGTTGTCAAAGCAGGCCAACTTCTTCACCAGGGAAAGTGGCTCACCAGGGACCAAGTTCAACAAAAGTTTCCTCATCTCATGGAGGAACTCAACGCAATGGGGACCATTGCTTCCTAAGGGGGGAGGAATGATCTAGGAGGATATTGGTGGCCACCCACCTATTCCTCTTGGACCCCCACCATTGTTTCTTTCACTTTCCCAGTTTCCTTAATTGTAGCACAATTTACTATTTTTGGCAGTTTTCGGGTCCTAAACTTCCAGAGCCATTTTGAGGCCCTAAATGACGTTTTTTCGGCATCGAATGGTCGGGAAAATATGAGTCTATTTAAAACTTAATATTTGCTACTTACGGATGTAGTCCTTAAATAGATCTTTCTAACAATGTATCATGCACGTCAAACGGAGGTAGTATGCTAAAGTTACGACCCTAGGAAATTGATGTACCAAGTTACCCAACGGGGCCCACATTAAGGGGTTTCACCTCCTAAGGTTAGGTTTTTGGATGTGTAGGGTTTCCATTGTTTCTCAATAATATATAGGCCTTTGAGCCTCATTGTAATACAGAGTTCAGAGGCATGTAGCCGCCACATCTCTTCTCAAAGATAAGCGACCAGCACTCTAGCTATTTTATTTCCATTCTGTATGTTAACAAGTTTCAGTTATTGATTAATGAAATGAAGTGTTATTTCCGCTGCATATTTGTTGCTATGGTTATTTGTGTATTATGTTGCGTTCCTGCATAAATCCGGATCACTCAGGCTATAATGACTGCTCACGGATCTCATTTCCGTAATTAGATGATGGCTGATCTAAGCGCCAAGTTGGGTTTTCGTCATGAAAACTCAACCCCATATTATACATAAGCTAATGGCCAAGTTGAAGCCATTAAAAAAGTCCTTAAGACCATGCTTCGTAGGATGGTTGGAGAACATACATCAAATTGGCATTTAACTTTGTTTTCGGCACTTTGGGACTATAGAACTTATGGGAAAACAACGACCGGTTTCACACCTTTCCAATTGATCTATGGACTAGAAGTTGTTTTACCTATCAATTGTGAAATTCCGTCACTAAAACTAGTTGTTGAGCTTCTACCCAACACCTCGACTGAGGAAGAACGGTTCCTTTATCTAACTAACCATGATGAAACATGACGAGATGTCGCTTTGGCTAACGAGTCACACAAGAAATGGGTCAAGGCCCAATATGATAAATATGTTCAACCTTGGGTCTTCAATGAATAAGACCTTGTTCTAACATACGATTAGAAACATGATAAATTGGGGAAAGGGAAGTTGTAATCAATGTGATATGCTCCCTACATCGTTAGCAAAGTCTTGGAAAAGGGGGCCTATGAATTAGTGGATTATGACGGAATATCTTTCAGACAACCTCGCAATGGGTTGTACCTGAAAAGGTACTATGCCTAGAACATCTTGCACCAGTACCTTGTATATATGTGTATATCTGACTTTTAGTGTGGTTTCATTATTTTAGTATGGTTTTGGGTCTTGTCCAACACTACTTATTCCATGTTATGATTTAAATTATGCAGATGACTCTCTACTATGGTTTTGCCAACGGTGCTAGCCGCCATACCCTGAATCTCGCTTCAGCAGCCTAGGTACTGTATTGGGTACTGTATTCCCAAGCTAATGACTTAGTTAATTCAGGGGAAGTCTGCCCAAGTCTCACTACCAACAATATCGTTGAATATCATGCAATGATAGGGTTGTCAACTGAAGCTTTGTCTCGTGATATTGATCACTTGGTATTCTTTTTGGACTCCCAACTAGTGGTTTCTCAGTTGAACCATGTATACATCATCCGAAACCTAGTGCTTCTTCGTCTTTTTCAAAGGGTACGTCTACTTGAGAGGTCATTTGAATCTATTACTTCCCAACACATTCTAAGATCATATAGCTCGATTGTTGATTCACTTGCCAATTACATGTTGGATTGGCATATTGCCCATTCTTGATATATTGATGAGAGAAATAACATGAAACATTGTAAATAAACAATGTGAAAGATAAAAATCCATGTAAATAATATTACATTACCAAAATCTTGTAGGATGCACATACATACATACATACATACATACATACATACATACATACATACATACATACATACATACATATATATATATATATATGCACATATATATGTATAGATATATATATATACATATATCTATATATGTATATGCATATATATGTATATATGTGCGAGAATATATTGGTTGTATTAATTATATACGTAATTATATGGAAAGCTGGGCTACCTCACTTTTGTTCTGTACTGTTCAGTGACAAGGTGACAGGTTCCAGTTGAAAGTAGAAAGTAATAAACCACAAGAAGCAATTATTCTGGCAAAAGTGATAACCCACAACCCATGCCATTGCTTAATGTTGTATGTGAGCCCACTAACTAACTCCCCATAGGGCACTCATGCGTAAATGAATGTCCTACCCCACGGACTTCTCACTCCCTCCCTCACCTAAACTATGTGCGCTATTATTCTGCCTATCCCTTGAGCTACTCACCCCCAACAATAGTGAGCCTCATTTATGGTTCCATTATGGGTTCATAAAGACTGAGGCTTATTGGGTGCTTGACGAGATACAGTGTTATCAAAGATAACCATTCAGAAATGGGCGGAGCCGCTCGATATATACATATACATACATATACATATATGTATATGTATATGTACATATGCATATATATGCATATGTTACATATATATATGTATATATATATATATATATATATATATATATATATATATATATATATATATATATATATATATATATATATATATATATATATATATATATATATATATATATATATATATATATATATATATATATATATATATATATATATATATATATATATATATATATATATATATATATATATATATATATATATATATATATATATATATATATATATATATATATATATATATATATATATATATATATATATATATATATATATATATATATATATATATATATATATATATATATATATATATATATATATATATATATATATATATATATATATATATATATATATATATATATATATATATATATATATATATATATATATATATATATATATATATATATATATATATATATATATATATATATATATATATATATATATATATATATATATATATATATATATATATATATATATATATATATATATATATATATATATATATATATATATATATATATATATATATATATATATATATATATATATATATATATATATATATATATATATATATATATATATATATATATATATATATATATATATATATATATATATATATATATATATATATATATATATATATATATATATATATATATATATATATATATATATATATATATATATATATATATATATATATATATATATATATATATATATATATATATATATATATATATATATATATATATATATATATATATATATATATATATATATATATATATATATATATATATATATATATATATATATATATATATATATATATATATATATATATATATATATATATATATATATATATATATATATATATATATATATATATATATATATATATATATATATATATATATATATATATATATATATATATATATATATATATATATATATATATATATATATATATATATATATATATATATATATATATATATATATATATATATATATATATATATATATATATATATATATATATATATATATATATATATATATATATATATATATATATATATATATATATATATATATATATATATATATATATATATATATATATATATATATATATATATATATATATATATATATATATATATATATATATATATATATATATATATATATATATATATATATATATATATATATATATATATATATATATATATATATATATATATATATATATATATATATATATATATATATATATATATATATATATATATATATATATATATATATATATATATATATATATATATATATATATATATATATATATATATATATATATATATATATATATATATATATATATATATATATATATATATATATATATATATATATATATATATATATATATATATATATATATATATATATATATATATATATATATATATATATATATATATATATATATATATATATATATATATATATATATATATATATATATATATATATATATATATATATATATATATATATATATATATATATATATATATATATATATATATATATATATATATATATATATATATATATATATATATATATATATATATATATATATATATATATATATATATATATATATATATATATATATATATATATATATATATATATATATATATATATATATATATATATATATACATACATATATATGTATGTATATTTGTATATGTATGCATATATACATACATATACATACATATGTATGTATATATGTATATGCATATATGTATGTATATGTACATACACATATGTATGTACATATACATACATATATGCATATACATATATACATACATATGTATGTATATGTATGTATATATGCATACATATACAAATATACATACATATACATATATATGCATATCTATATATATCTATATATGTACATGTATATGCACATGTATATATGTACATGTACATGTACATATATATGTACATGTACATGTATATATATACATATATGTATACATGTACATGTACATATGTATATATGTACATATGTACATATATATGTACATGTACATATACATATGTATATATGTACATATACATGTATATATGTATATATACATGTACATATATACATATATACATGTACATGCATATATATATGTACATGCATATACATATATATGCCATACATATATGTATATATATATATATATATAGGCATATATATATGGCATATATATGTATATGCATGTACATATACATATATGTACATACATATATATGCATGCACATATATATATGTGCATATAT
>LPNX010780082.1:1782358-1875087 GCA_001517045.1 Pseudotsuga menziesii
TTGACAAACCGTCCGGACTAGGTAAATCCTGAACTCTTCCCCCACATTTTCATGGTTTCCTTTTTCAAGGTCCATTTTCCAAGAGGAAAATGCGCTTTCTGGGCACGTGCTTTTCCCTTTCAGGAACCGAGGTGCTAAGAAACACTACACATTTCCTTGAGAGGAAAGTGTAGTGCCACCGCTCTGTCCGAAAGGAGAGAAGGCGGTGGCGCAATCTACCCTAAAACGCTTCAAAAATAAGCCAAATCAAAGATGTTAAGGAGTTTCAAATGATTGAATATGTTTTTTAATCCCTCATCTTGATCCTTTGGCAGGTTGCATTCTCGAAAATGGTTTTTTTGGAAAGAACAGGAACACGAATTGGATGACATTCATGGATAGAATGATCATGGCACCGTAAATTCTCTTCGTGAATGCACGCTTATAAAATTATTTAAAGTTCCCAGCATGAGGGAACAAATCAGTTTGTTGGAGTATATACTCGAGATGTGGAATCTTGAGCAACAACATTTCAAAGTGGGTGCTCACATACTTACTATGGAAGTGAAATAAATCTACTTCCTAACAGGGCTTTCTAGGCATGGAGCACCCATTTCCTTGACAGATCCTCGTGGTGGGGATGTTACTACACGGGGCTTGATAGACCAATATTGTTTCCTAGGTACTAAGATGAGTGGAAAAAATATCCCCATCAAGGACGTGATGGACTTACCCTTGAGGACAATCCTTTTCCTCATGCAGAGGATTTGTGGGAGACAAGGAGCTCATCAGACATATACGGACCACATATTGTATGCCTTAGGAGCCATGGCCCCAACTGTGTTCAACTGGGCTGAAGCCTTGTTAGTGACCTTCAAAGAACAACTCACCAAGTGATGCCCTGGTGAGTTAAAATAGTTTGGATATGGCACTATTTAGTGTCGTTTTTCTTAGAGAGAGTTCCACTACTGAGGCCAAAGGTGGCCTTCACTAAAGCTTAGAACACGGGATCCATGGATGCTCAGGTGGGTAGAGGTTATGTCCCACCATGGTGGTGGGGGTCCCAGGGTTAAGCATGGAGCATCCTTTTTTTGCTGGTTAGATGAACAACTTCTCATGATCGAGGATTACGCCTACGTAGGCATGAATTCTCGAGGAGATCCAGACCTAGCCTTGCCTAAGGATAAGCAATGGGCAGACCTCAATGAGTAAGACACTAAAATACGCATTTTTTAGGTTTTTTTTTATAAATTTTTATGAGTGGTAATGAGACATGTTTCCTACTGTGCATATGTGGGGATAACGATACTAGGAGGTTCCTCATCGATCGACATGCGAGTCGATGCTCGATATGTACGCTAGGATGATGACGATATTACTGAGCTTGAGGAGAACCTCAACATGCTAATCTTGGATATTCCTTACATTTCGATGGATGACCTCCCTAGGAGGTACCAACGACACACGACTGGTGTGCCGGGTCGTTTTGGTCGCTCGTTGCGCAAAGTAGTAAGGCCCATTATGTGTTATCGTGAGCATCTCTAAGGCTCAACATGATATGTACACTGAAAGCTATTAGCTTCAATATTTTTGTTATCTTGTAGTGCTGAAAGCTAGTATGCTTTAGTTTAGACCACATTTTTTGTACTGAACACTTTATATATATTTACCATTTTGGTTTTATTTCAATAAATTTATTAATAAATGAAGGTCTAATGGTCTTTTTTAGGGTTGCGGGTCATGAAGAGCTGATATTTTTGGATATGGAGGAGTTTTCTTTTGTCTTTTTCTTTCTCACTCAAAATGAAAAAGCTTTCGAGCGTTATTTTAAAACTTTAGTTGTGCTCGTTAAACCCTAGGACTAAGTTTTCAAGTCAAATTTTACTACTTTTTCGAACTCGTTAAACCTTTTTACGAAAAAAAAATCCTAATAGAGTTTTCTTTAAGCTCTTTTCTGACTCTTAAAATGTGAAAAGATCGCCGAGTGAATTTGTCATATTTGCACTCGTAAAAGGACCTGAAGAGTCGTCTTTCCAACGATAGTTTACCCCTTTTTTTGTTCGGATTGACTAGTTACGAAAAATGTATACTCTAGTCGTTGACTAGAAGAGTTCTCCAAGGTATTATTTTATACTTTTTCGGGCCACGGAGACTAAATTTTATGAAAAATGACATTTTGGAGTCTTCGTCAGCTACATTCAGACTCTTGGAATGTGAATTATGTCGAGTTTACTTTCAATGGACTCATTAAACTAAACACTGAGAGACCCTTTTTGGGAATGAACCCCTCCTTTTTTAGGTTCAGAAAACATATGAGAATGGACTTATCTTATGATAAGCTGCAACAAGTGTTTGTTACCCTCTTTGAACTCGTTAAAATGAAAAGAGACACTGATCAATCATGATGCGGAAATTAAGGGAAGGGAACTATATTTCATTTGTAATAATGGTAGTTTTAGTCACCTTTGAACATGGCATGTGTCTACATTTCATTCAAATAGTTGGGTGTTCAGCTTGTCTCTGAGTCGATCCACTTTCATGATTCATGTCACTCCTTTGAGTCTTTTCAAAGAATGCATCATTAGTGTCGCATTATGTCCTGGTATCTCCCTCGTCAAGTCAATGTTGCCAAGTCTTTGGTCATGTTGCCCAATGTTCAAAGGAAAATTGTGTTGTGAGTTACCCTCTGCAGTTAAAACTACTTTTATGTCAGTTACCTTCAAGTAAGTCATGTGGTTGCTTCATACTCAAATTCCAGAACTTTTGTTTTGAGCTTCGTGACGTTGATGTGGGATTCATCATGGACCTCCTTTGACAAGACTATTCATGTTGACTTCAACACATATTTGGGGACTTAGTCTTAGAAACAAAGCAGTACCTTGAGATCTGTATGCATCAATGACAAATTTCTTCGCTTTCGACGATAGGTTTACATCATTAACCTTTGATCGAAAGATTCAACCAAGTGTTTGACTTTAGTCCATCTGTTCACATTCATAGGAATGCATTGGGGTACCTTGGGAATCATCAACATTAATGGTGATCTCCCTCGCACTTGTTAACAGTTTTCATCACTAACCGACACTCAAGTGGTTTCTACAATGTTCGACTTCAAGGCATGTATTCACATAAATAGAATCGTACTTTGTTGAAGACGAGACTAAGACCCTGGGTGTCTGTTAAGCCCTCCTTGCTTTCCCCAAGTTGCGATGGAGTATTTGTATGAGTCATAGCATGGATCCACATTTATATGGTCGTGGTTGTGCTCATATTTTTGTCTGTATGACATAGATCTACATTGTATGTCTGGTAGCTATGTCCAAATTTGAGTTTTCTTCACATGGATCTACGTTGTATTCTAGTAGCCATGACTGTTTATATCTCACATGGATTTGCGTTGTATTGGTTGGAAGCCATGTTGTGAGTCGTATGGATATGTATCAAAGTGTAAATGTACTGCAGGATGCCCTTGGTCTTTGATGAGTTCTGATCTTTGGACTATTGCCTCGAAGTGATAACTTGTTCCTACAAAGCCTTTGCCTATCCTTTCCCTCTAGCCTCATGCTTTAGGGGGCATTCTGTTACACCTAATTCTCATCAACATTATGTTGTGGGACAAAAATATTAGTATTTTCCTTGAATTCCTCAAAGGTTGAAGTTGGAAATGAGTAAGGATGAACAATTTCATAGTTTTGGCCACCACCGCACTTTACTTGTGGACAAGTTGCGGTACCCATCTCAGCAATGCCTTTTTAATATCTGCAGAAAGTGTTTCCATCGCTTGCTTCCCATGTACAAGGTGTGGTTCCCACTTGGTAACGCCTTTTCTCCTTGAACAAGGCACGCTGCTCGACTTATGAAGGAAAAAAAGGAAGGTTTAAGAGGCTTCTCGAAGCTAGCCTTCGTGGAGCCTCATGCCTATGGTTCAGGACACCTGGATCTCGAGATCCATCATACTAGGATCACCACTCCACCTCTCCCTTGGAATCCTTAACTTATCTTATCCTCTCATGCCTTTATATACTGGCTTACCCCTCATGGGTAAGGGGAGGAAGAATGTGTTATTGCATCCAAATTCTGGCCAAATTCAATCAAACTCTTGAGTAATTTGTAGGCAAGTTTAAGGATTTGAGGCAAGGCTCCTTTGAGAAGAGTTCTCAACACCAAGGCATTGGTTGTAAACTCTCCCTCTTTGTACTTTTAATACAAATATAGTTTATTTCCAATAAGCATTTGTATGTCTAATAATCATGTTGTGTTTGTTGTTTAATTCCTTGGTCTCTTACATAGGATTTTAAACTATCTTGTTACTCTTACTTGGTTTGTGTTTTTTTGTGTCTGTTGTAGGTTATCCGCATAGATCAAGCACTTTAGGGATCAAAACTTTGCAGCCTATGGAAGGTAATAAGAGAAGTTAATTCAAGAGGTTTATTTAATCATAGGGAAATTTTTATATCTTGTAGTTGTTTTGTTCTAGTGTTCAGTGTTTCATACTAGGGAAATAGCCTCTGTCAGCAATGGCTGAGAATTTCCTGTAACAATTCCTAAAGGAGGTTGTTAATCCTATTAAGGGAATCCTTGTCTGAAATTTATAAAGTTTATAAATTGTTTCCAACTGTAGCAGTTGTTTGTAATATGTATGTTTATGAATTTAACGTCTAGTTGTAACTTTGTTCCTCTAAATTAATGTGAATGAGATTTAAGATTGTATGTCTTGTATGGAATTCCATTAGATAGCTCTATGTATGAGAAGCATAAGTTTTTAAGTTATCTAACTCAAATATGGATTACTTATACAATCCATAGACCTATTAGGATTGTGTTTGTTTAAGACCAGTAAATTGCAAGTTTAATCAGTGGAAAAGTATTGCCTTAGTCAATTTTCTTAAACTTCACTGTGATTATGTGCCAATCAGTTAAGAGAACTTAACATATGAATAAACCTCATGAATAACCTCTTTTGCAACCTATCGAAATGTAACAGGCTCTCCAAAGGTGTATTTTGACGTTTTTGTTAAGTTCTGATGCGCTGAGTTCCACATCGAAGGGAAAATCTACGATAGTGATGCGGAAGTACCAATGTCGACATTGGAAATGTCAAGGATTAATTCCCAAGTCAAGAAGGAAAAAATTATCTGTTGGAACTGTTATAGCTGTTAATTTAATTAACGGAATCGACATCAGAATATTGGAATTGTTTGTAGAACATGTTAATCACGTCACATTAGTTTAAGTAATCCTGATAAAATTTGTTTTATGTAAAATTTGCTTGATAAATAACCAAGCTTCTGTTATTTGGACAGTGGAACTATGCTCTTCAATTTAATTTAATTTTTTAAGAAATTAAGGATGTGCATGTGCTACCCTATTTAAAAGGGGTATGTTTTATCAGTCTGTGTATTGTAACATGTGGGTGCGTTACAGTCAAGATTCTTAATATCAATGTAGATGTTTAAAGAATCAAGACATTCTCTCAATGTTTAATGACATCAATCATCCATTTTACCAATGATATGGTATGGTTTACTATGATTGTAAATAGGTCTTGTCCTCTAAACATTCATAATACCTACGAAGGAGAGAAATTTCATTTCCAACCCATAGGCAAAATATCATTTATAGGACATATGAGGTATTATATGTCATGTGCACATGATCCATCAGACACAAATAAGCATATTATAATAAGTCCCACAACCCTGGTTTTGATTCCAAAAATATGATCATTCCCTTCATAACCATTACTTGTGCACATAACCCCACAAAACCTCACAATACTAGGTGTGTCAGTGTGTTATGGGTATAGGTGACTAAGTGTTTGGGGCTAGGTGTTCACTAACCCATTCACTTCTAAATTCCGTAATCCCTAATTATCTACATTGACCCATTAAAACTTAACCAAACCTAATCAACTCGGCCTCATTCACATAATCCATGAACCTAAGCCATACACATAACACATGCATCAAATATGTAGATTATCTAACATACCTAAACCACATACATAACCAATGCACCTAACCCATGCATGTAATCCAATATGTGACTTATAGACCAAATCTTAAGTAATTGTCATCACCTACATAGTCATTATCATCGTATCATCATCGTCGCCATCAATAAAATAATTCATCAATGACATCATCATTGTCATCATGCATCATCATTGTCGTCATCATCATCGTCATTGCCATCACTAAAATCATTCATCTCAACATCACCACCATCCGCATGATCATCGTCGTTATAATTGTTAATGTCAATGTAATCATCATTGTCTACATCACCCTCATTGTCATCAACACCTTCATCATTATCCTCATCGTCATCGTCATAGACATCAATAATATTATCATCATTGTTGTTACCATTATCATTACCATACATCATCATGGTCATTGCCATCATCACTATGATAATGAAAAAGGCATCCAACTACCTTACCTGAATTCTGTAAAGGAGATTTTTACTCTGAGTGGGAATGTGGGCACCATTAGCATGTTATAATCACCATGAGTGGGTATTAATTAGTAATTGTCGTCATCATCATCATTGTCCTTATAATTACTGGTATCATCATAGAAATCAACATTATTTCCTTTATCGTCATCATTGTCATCATCATATATCATCATAGTAATTGTCATCATCATTGTGATGATAAAAAATGCATCCAACTACCTTACATGAGTTTGGTAAAGTAGATTTGGTCTCTGAGCAAGAATGAAAGTACCATTAGCACATTATGAACACTGTGGATGGGTATTCATTAGTAATTTTTGTCATCATCATGCTCATTGCCATCATTATTGCATCGTAATCAAATTGTCATCAACGTCGTTGACATTGTCATCATGCATCATATTGTCATAGTTATAATCATTATCATCATCGTCATCATCATCACTAACACCATTCATCTCATTGTCACCACCATCTTCATGATCATGATCATTGTAATTGTAATCATCCCCATCTGCATCATCATCATTGTCATCAATATTGTACTCGTCGTCATCGTCCTTATCACCATGTCATCATCATAGGAGTCAACAATAATATTGTCATCATCATATATCATCATATTCATTATCGTCATCACCATTTTACTATGATGATGAAAAAAGCATACAACTACCTTACATGAATTTTGGTAAAGGAGATTGGGTATTTCAGTGGGAAGGGAAGAACCATTAGCACATATTGAGCACAATGGATAGATCTTAATTAGTAATTGTCATCATCATCGTCATCTCCATCATCATCATTGTCAACATCACCATTGTCATCTTCATCACATACATAATCCATTGGGAATAGTGGTTATCATCATAGGCATTAACAATATTATCATCATCTTCGTCATCATTATCATTGGTGTATATCATCATAGTCATTGTCATAATTATTGTCATCATCATTGTGATGATGAAAACGACATCTAACCACCTTACACGAATTTTGTAAAGAAGATTTAGCCTATGAGTGGGAGTGCGGGCACTATTAGCATGTTCTAATAATTATGGATGGGTATTAATTAGTAATTGTCATCCTCATCATCATTGTCGTCATCATAGTCATCAACATTATTGTCATTGTTGTCATCATTATCATCGTCCTATATCATCATAGTCATTGTAATTACTATTGTGATGATGAAAAATGCATCCAAGTACCTTACATGAATTTGGTAAAGGATCTTTGGCCTCTAAAGAGGCCAGTAAGGATGAATGGACCTCAACACTTAGGGGGAGTGGTGGTACTCAAAAACAAGGGTTTTCTAATGGATATGGGAATCATAAAATCTCAGAATATAAGGGATGATTTCTCCAACATGAGGGTATATCAACATGAATGCCCCTACTATTTCATGAATGTCTTATTTTATACATTTGATAAATGGTTGAGACAATTATGGCGTGGTTAAACAAAATAAACCACCTTAGAAACCGCTCAGGGGACATGGAACTCTCATATTTTATAATTATTTGCACAAATGTGTCACGTAGAAGAGAAAGGCACATATACGAACCTTGTACATTTGGGAAGGTGCACACACATGGAAAAACTGCATTTTGTGTGCTTTATGAGCAAGAAAAAGGGATGGATTGGTGATGATGTTAGCTATATTAGTTTGAGGGGCATTAAGAGTGTTATTAGGGACATATGGATGTTGTTTGGGACACTCGGATGTTGTTAGGGTCACTCGTATGTCGTTCGGGACACTTTGATGACATTAGGGTCATTTAGGTTTCATTAAGGTCACTCATATGCCATTAGGGTAATTTAGGTGCCATTATGGTCGCTAAGTGTCAAATAGTGCTATAATATGTATCATCCTCATCATCATCACTTCCATCGATATTTTTGTTGTTATCGGTGTCCTTATTATCATCATAGGCATCAACATTATTGTCATCGTCTCCATCATTGTCATCATCATATATCATCATAGTCACTGTCATCATTATCTTTGTCATTATTGTCATCATCATATATCATCACAATAATTGACATCGTCATCATTATAATAGCCCCAAGGGGTAGCTTAATTGGTTGGAGTCCTAATCCAAAGACTGTTTGATATTGAGGTTGGAGATTCTATTCTCACAAATCCAACTCTTAGGATCCTTCGGGGTTAGGCTCCCGAAACTGGAACCAATAGGGCAAGGCCCCTTCAGATGGGACCCCTAGAATTATTATTGTGGATGTAGTGAACCTCGATCTCTATTATCAAGGTTGTGAACCACGTGAAAAAAAATCATCGTCATTATAATCATTGTGGAATTGAAAAAGGCATCCAACTAACTTACATGGATTTTGTAAAGAAGATTTCGCCTCTGAGTGGGAATTCAGGCACCATTAGTACATTTTGAGCATTATGAATGGGTCTTAAGTGATTGTATTCATCATTTCCATTGTCATCGTTGTCATTTGGGTTTCAAGTTTCAATCCCCATTATCCTTTAAACCTATAATCCTTAATCCTTAAGAACTATAACCATAATCCATATATTCTATATGACACCTAACCACTTTAGCTATTATTCACATATCCTTGTCATCCTTAAACTCTAACAATAAACCCTTAACTCCTATAACCCCTCACATGTATGATCTATAGCCCTATGATTCATATAGAACCTAACCATAATCATTAAATTGTAAATGAAATAACCTATAACTGAAATAACTCTTCCAAGTCTAACCCTCGACTCATATAACCTCTTTCCCTTATAACCTATAGCCTCTAACCCATATATTAACTAACTCATATGTTGTACTAAGAGAAATTATAGGAGTAAAAGTAGGAATTATTCAAGGAGTGAATTTAGGAGCAAAAATGGGCACTATACTTGGCACTAAGAGGGAGCAACAGTAGGCGCTAAACCTAGCACTAAATAGGGATATAAACTATGCACTAAAGGTGGTGCTATTTAGCGTTGAATTACAAAAAAAAGGTAGGAAAATTACTAAGAAAAGTTCCATCCCATGCAATAATGCCACCTTTTCCTATAGAATGAAGAAAAACACACTAAAAAGGTGACTAGTCACATAAACGGGAGCTAATCGTAGGGTTTTGTTGTAGTGAATCTTGCATTAGATCCTCCAATGTTGACCTAAATGGGTCATAGATTGGGCTCCCTCCACGCTTTAGGTAAAAATTTGCTTGTTTCTCTCACGATTCATGTTCGTCAGTTGTCAAAGTGTTTGGATATGAGTTTTGAGAGAGAGGTGGATCTTGAGATGCTTCTTTGAGGATGGGTTGATCTCGAAGCTTAAGGCCAAATTTCGGAAATAAAGTTCTTGCAGATGAAGGAAAATATATGAGGGAGAAAGCAGATAAAAAAGGTGATGACATGCTTTCAAGAGTAGGGTTGGGGGGAGAAGGAGTCATTTCTTCAAATGAATCCAAGAGAGAGAGGATACCAAATTTGTTTGAGGACATAATCGACTTACATTTTGTGGTACTCGATGAGGAAGCTCATTTGTGCATTAATTTTTTCTTCACTTGATGCCATTACTTGTTCTTCTTCAGAGGGGATTATTTCAAAGGTTTTTTTTTTAAGTGTTTTGGAAAATGCTTGTATTCATGATATTCCTTACATTCTGGTAATCCTTTCTCCAAGTTGATCTCTACACAAATTTGGGCATAAGCAAACTCTCCAACTCTGGGTTTAACTTTATCTATGTATTTCCCTAGCATGTTGTATATTGTTCCAAGAAAATCTCCATTCCAACAATGAAGAGGTAAATGATGAATTTTTATCCAAATAGGGATTGTTGGAGGAACACCAAGTTTAGGATCGAAGTATGGGGTCCAATAATTTATACACATGTTCCTAGAATCAAGGAAATATGGGCTATTTATGAAGATGATGTCCCTACCCTCTCGATTTTCAAAGAGGAACACATAAAAATCCCTTCAACATAATAATATGTGACATTTCCTTTGTTTAAAACCTGCTAGTTCTTTTGAACCCAAATTGACATTGATATGGGTGAGGGAGATATGCTAGTGAATTGTTCTATCATGTTGGTATTTGCCAAATCCAAAGCCATGTGTCTCGAAGAAGAGTTTGGGTGCATAACTTATAGGAAATGTTTTGTTTTATTCACAAAGTAGAAGGTTCGACCAATGAACAAAACACTTTGGATCCATTGGGAGGGAGAAGATGGCACCTTCTCGAGATCGGGTATATGGTTGATGATTTGGCAAAATTTGGTCAGGGAAGGGCTTAACTTAGTTGTGTCTTGATAGATTGTTTAGAGGAGAGATTTGTACAATCTCTTGAGGATAAATAACCCCATATGTCCAACAAAAATTGTATATAAAGTCCATTTTTACTAGAAAGACACTATCTTATAAGGTCCACCATTGAAGCATTTGATTATTTAAGAATATTGTTGGCCAAACTTAATAATAAGATCCATTAGATTAACATCTATAAGGAAATATTATATAGATAAACTGTCTTCGCCATGCCATGCACTCAAAGTTCTTTTACAAAATTTGCATCCTAGTTAGCCACTTAACATCTATAAGGAAATATTATATAGATAAACTATCTTCGCCATGCCATGCACTCAAAGTTCTTTTACAAAATTTGCATCCTAGTTAGCCACTGCCTTTCTCTACAAATAAATGTAGTGAGATTAAAAACCTGTGTGATTAAGTATAGTTGTTGTCATTTGCAAAGGAAATAATTATATTTAAGGGGGAGTTAGTGTTGCAACATGCAATATGAGCTAAGATCTTTGGAAAAACATAGGATTCTCTTTATTATATCTTGGAAAATATTTTGTTCTTGTATAAATTAAAATAAAAAATTATATAAGGACACCATTTTATGTAAATTTTGTCAAATTTACAAGTAAATACAATTCTTTCATACTTTAAAGTGTGAGTCTTAAGGTCTTCAAGGATCATGAAAGTAAAAGGACAAGAGGGCACTATGGCATCTACATGGTATGGTAATACTACAATGTTGCTACACCTAGATGTCAAAATTTTACAATGAAATTCATGACATAACATTAATATGGTATACAATACTTTAAAAGCAATAAAAATGAAAAAAAAACAAATATAAATGACACAATTTTATATGGTTGAATCAACTGCTTACATTCAAAACAAGTTACTCGTGAAAGCTTTAATAGATTAATCATATTGACCTAAAACTTGCCCCAAATTTCGCTAGTCATTGCATAAAGAAATTACATTAGCTCAATTCCCTGTAGAAATTATACTACTGCAAGGGTTGAAGAAAAAATAGCAAAATTAAAATTGAGTGTTAGGCCTCGTAAGAAGGGCTTGGGCGGTGGAACGGTGGCAGCATAAGGAGGCCGGTGCAATCAAATCAAGCACGATCGTTGCTTAAGGATACTTGAAATAATGTGATTATTCTGTATATGCTAATGGCTAACATCTAAAGATAAAAACTAATGCTAAATAATAGGTAGAATTACCCAACTTCGAACCCCTTCAAACCCATTGCATTGTTCATGACCTAAATAAATTATAACTATAACGCTTAGTATTGCACTTTGCTTCAATATGAGGCCAAATAAGAAGACAAATTGCGTGAATGGTGGAGAAAAAAGGACTTGTATATTGATTTGTTAATAAAATGTTTGATTCATACTTTGCAGAGAAAATTTAAAATAAATACTTAAAATTTGTTTTGGTTTCCAAACAAACTAATTAAAATGGCACAAACCAATTCATAGAATCCCTCAAAAAATGGGATTTTATGAATTAGTTTTCTTCATTTGTTACGCTCCTTATTTGAATAGAGATTTTTTTTAGGATTCTACTCTGGCTGGAGGTTTATTTTATTTACCTAAGCTTCTCATTGTTGGGGACTTAAACTACACACTATCTGCTGCAGAGATTTGGGGGCACACATGCTAGGGAGGATCCTCTATCCTTATATTTCTCTCGGTTATTAGTTAATACTCAAATGGTGGACTTGGCCTCATCCAAGATGGGTCCAAGCTAGAGAAATGGCAGAGTCAGGGAGGGTGGTATCTCTAAGAGACTTAACTGTTTTATTGTTGCTGAAGTGGTGTTACCTTGCCTGGAACACTACAAAACCTGGACTCACCCCTCAGAGATCTTAGATCACTTCCCCATTTGTCTCGAATGGGAGATTGGGTCCACGAAACACTGCTATCCCTTCATGTTTATTTATTTTTTAACAAAAACGACTATTTTTTTTTAATTTCTCATGAAAAGAATCCAAAACTGAAAGAGTAATTGTCATTTCAGCCGTTTACAACCAAGTAGGATAACTACTACAAAAAACTAAGAATATACAATTTCTTGCTAATGAAAGAAGAACCGCTGAGCTGAACTTAAGGTATTGGCTGAAATATATTGAATTCACCATTAAGACTGAGATGAGCTTGATCCAAAAGGAAACCTTTACTCGCCAGAGAATCTTCCCTTCCATTTAATTATTGTAGAATATGAAAAAACTCGGCCTTTTCAAACTCTTTCATTAAATTTCGAATTCTCTACAAATTTAAATTCAAAGCTGGGTTGTTAAAGAGACCATCCAAATTTAAGCTTTTAATCGATAATTCTAAATCTCCCTACACTTGAATTGACATAAATCCAACCTCCTGAGCCAATTGACATGCTTTAAGAAGACTGTAACTCTCAGCTTGGTTATTTGACATTATACCGAGACCCCAACTGAAACTTGTTTTCGATGACCTGTCAAGCGAGATTAATATTCCCCCAGCACCAAAAATCCCCGGGTTTCCCTTAAACACACCATAAAAAAAGATACAAGCCGAAGAGGACGTCATCCACTTATTAAAAAAATCAGATTCATTACAATGGATTCGCCAATGAGGAGAGCAAAATGGTTTGTTGTAAATCACGTTTTTTATACTAGAAGAACCTTTTCCAAGCCAGTCGTAAACCTCCTTTGGCAACGGTAACGTGGAGGGAGAATTAAAAATTGTTTCAGAAATGAGAAATTTAATTTTTTGCACCACCATCTCAGGAGCAAACTAAATGCCATTAAATATTCCATCATTCCTGGTTTTCCACAATAGCCACAAGATGAATTTAGGAATAGACTACCATAGATTCTTCCAATCCACGCTGACAACAAAAATTCGATCTTGCCATTTGGGGAGCCGTTCATGCCAAGAGGAGTAAAGAGCAATGACCGACATATGAAGACAAAGCGTGGAAGAGAGGCAATTAAGAACCAAATCCCAAACCTGATGAGAGAAAACACAATTCATAAAAATGTGATATGAAGTTTCAACTGCTGAATAGCAAATACAACATTGAAAAGGACCATTGAACCCTCGCCTGCATAAATTTTCTCCAGACAACGCTCTTATGTGCAAAAGAGTCCAGGTAAAGAAATTCACCTTCGACAAACAAAAGGAGGACCAAACCGAGTTCCAAATCGTTGGGGGAATGCAATAAGCAAGGGGAAAATGAAGAGCTTTGTATCCCAGAGCTGCAGAATATATACCAGAGCTGCCCCATCCCCAAACATCTTTAAAAAAACAGTTTACAGGAGCACAACTGGTTAAGGATAGAATCAACAAATTCTGTTGAGGAATGAGCTAATCCGAAACCTCTGGAAAGCTCCAGCCAACCCAGTTCCCGACTCTGTCCCAAGAACAAATATCTGCCAGCCTAAGGAAGCCTTTATTACTTAACCAATCCTTAATCTCGCTCAGAGATTCATTAGAGGAAAAAGGCAGATTCCCCTTTATCTTATCCTCCCACAGAAGAGTCCTTTTCCCACTTCCAGGAATTTGATATAGCCGAAGCTGAAAATTATCAAGACCTCTTTTGTAAAGGTTCCAAATTGTTGTCCCTGAGGGGGAGATAGCGAATTAATATTTCCCATAGGGATACCCTTAAGATACTTCTTCCGAAGTTTTTTATTGACCGGATGATTTTTGTTGGAGTATAACTACCATAAGAGCTTTCCTCCCAAAGCCAAGTTCACCAGCTCAAGATCTCGAATATTCAAACCACCCTCATAAATAGGTCTTTTAATGATTTCCCAACTGACTAAATGCATTTTCTTCTGATTACCTTTGCCTCCCTCCCAAAGGAAATCACGAAGAAGTTTGGCAATTTGGGCAGAGATAGATTTGGGAGCAAAAAGCAGGGAAAATTGAAAAAATGGGGAGAGCTGAAAGAACTGCCTTGATTAAAATCAATTTACCCACCTGAGTTAACCAATGACTTCCCCAGGAAACAATTTTAGATTTAATCTTGCAAACCACATCATTCCACAACGACGAAGGTCTGGGACCCATAGTTAATGGGAACCCCAAATACTTGATACTATCCCACTTTTCAAATCCTTGAAATCCCAACGTATGATCAATTCTAAGAAGGGTTGGATGATCAACATTCCAACCATAAACGACACTCTTACCCTTATTAATCAAGGCCCAATGGTTACACAATTTTTTTGCAAAATTACCTTAAAACCCAGTCGATAATTAAGGAGGCCCCTCTCAATAAGAGGGAGTCATCAGCAAATAGAGCGTGATTTAAAGGATCAACCCCTCTTGCAATTTTGATACCAGGAAGAGAACCACCACCATTTCTGCTGAGAGTTTTCTGCTTAACACTTCTGCCATCAAAATATAAAGAAAGGGAGACAAGGGGCACCCTTGTCTCAGCCCTCTAGAGGCTTGGAAGAAATTTATAAGTGGTGAAATCCAAGGCCTGTCAGTGCAGGCTTTAATCAAACGGACAAACTCAGCACTAAATCCAAAAGCTCTTAAAACTTGATAGAGAAAGGAGAGTTTGACAAGATCAAAGGCGTTTTTCATGTCTAATTTGATGAGCATACCTTTCTCCTTCCTATGGTAACTGGAATGGAGAGCTTCCTAAACTTGAATAACATTATCTAACAAGTGTCTTCCTTGGACAAACCCTCCCTCCAGAGGAGAAATAAGAGATCCTAACAATGGTTTCAATCTATTTGCTAAAAGCTTGGCCAATATTTTATAAGAAGCATTACAGAGGGAGATGGGTTTGAATCTATCAAAAGAAGTAGGGTTTACTTCCTTTGGAATCAAAGCTAGAAAGGTTGAGTTAGTATTCCCTCCAACTTTGGCTTTTGACAGGAAGGCTGAGATCATTATAAGAAGGTCAAATTTAATGTAGTTCCAACATACCCTGTAGAAATGGATAGAGAACCCATTTGGCCCAGTGGGCTTATCTGGCTCCATAGCCCATATTACATCAACCACGTCTTTCTCAGAGAAGGATTTCAGTAGACCAACATTGTCATCTTGAGTAACTAAAGAAGGAATAATAGACATAAAATCAGAATTCAAAAGATCATTAGAGTTACCATCTTCATGAAATAGTTGTTGAAAGTGTTCATTTGATGCCTGTTGCAATTGCAATTGGCCTTTGATGACTTCACCATTGCTGGTGCAAATTTCAGAAATATGATTATGAGAGAGCCTAGACCGACATTGCCGATGAAAAAAAGCAGAGTTTTTATCCCCTGCTAGCAACCAGAGACTGCAGGATTTAAGCCTCAAATGTTCTTCTTACTGATGAAAGGCAGAGGATGTAGATGATTGCGCAGCTTGCTCAACCGTTAACTGAACTTTTGAAATTTCAATATTTTACATGTTAAGCTGAATCTGCTAGAGCCTGAACAGTCTCTACCCTGAATCTCATAGGATTTTGTAGAGGAGCTTTAATCCAACTTTTCAAGGCGATTTTTGTAAGTTTTAGTTTTTGTTCCCATACATAGCTAGGAGAGCCAACTATAAAGTGAGACCAAACACGATAAATTAAATCACCAAATCCTTCTCTCTCAACCCAGGTGGGACTGAATCGATAAGGGATAGGTCCCAGGTTTTCTTCTTTTTCCAAATGGAGGCCAATAGGATGATGATCAGACGTTACCTTTGGAAAAATTGTTGAGGTTAATACAAAGTCATCCAACAACATACTATGAGCTAGGAAATGATCTAGACGAGCTAAGATACGAGCTGTACCAATTCTATTATTCATCCACATGAAATGCCCATTTTTGGGCTTGATATCTAGAAGATCACTTGATTGAATCAAGGAATCGACCAACTCCAGAAGAGGGTCCTTATCCCGATTTCCTCCACACTTCTCCTTACGTTCGAAAATGATGTTGAGGTCGCCAACAACCACGATATTGGAAAAGGAATGTGATTCCAAAAAATCTAGCAGAGACTACCAACAAAATTTTTTCTCCACGTAATACACAGGAACATATAAATTGAACATAGATATGAATAAATTGCTGGAATTGCTAGAAACATGTTGTAATTCAGTAAATATCCAAAGTTGAGTTCTAAATGAATTTTTGAGATGAAAGATATCCTCTGACTATAAGGTGGCCATATTTCCAGAAGATCCCCTGGCACTTACGGCCAAGCCTGCATTTTTTTTCCATTTAGACTTGCTTATGGATAAAAGAGAATCCTCTTCTAGCTTAGTTTCTTAAAGCAAGATAATGTTTGAGGGATACATTTTAAGCAAATATTTCACTGCTTCAGCCTTTGCTAAGTTTCCCAATCCCCTGCAATTCCAAGAATTGATCTGCATTATTTACCCAAGGAGTAGGAAGTTGCTCCTCCCTTTGGGGGCCTGTTTCTCTTACTTCTTCCAATTGACAATTCAATGGTGTCCTGGCTACCCTGCATCTTTAGCCTCTCAGCTTCTTCCTCTCTAATCTCCTTTCAAGATTTCCTTCCAGTCTTTTTTGAAAATTGCCCATCATCTTCTGAAGATCCCGAGGACTCAGCTTTCTTTTTAACTGCATCTGCATAAGAGGGAGAAATAGGAGATCTTATGGGAGAAATATTCTGCAAGCAAGGCTCAATTTGAGGAGAATCTAATCTAACTGGATCAAAAACCTGAGATATTATCCCTACATCATCTGAAACAAAGACCTGAGGTTCTGTCCTTACTTCACCCTCTTCAAAAAGAACATCAGAATGCTGGAGTTCACCTTCTTCAAGGACTAGAGAGGCCTGAGCTTCAGGAGAACTTAAAACCCCGAATGAATTTGAAGTATTAGAAACCTTTCCTACAACATGAGAGATTACTAAATTCACCTCAAGATGAGTTCCATTTCCAACATATCCCTCTATATTTTTAAGTTTAGAGGAGCCTACTTCTGTCGATTTATTCCCCACAGGTTTTGTTCCATATCCAACGTTTCCCTCTTTATATTTAAATTTAGAGGAGCTTGCTTTATGAGATTGAATACACTAATTTGGAAATGCTTTTTCTACCACTTCATCTGATTTTTTCTTACAATTACGGGTGAAATGGCCATATTCATGACAGAATCAGCACTTAAAAGGGAGTTGTTCATAGTCCAGTTCCTGGAAATGAGACCAAACAGCCACATTTAGCTTGATTGCTTCAGGCAACCCAATCTCCAAATCAACCTCAATGCAAATTCTGGTGCAGGAATATTGGTCTTTCCTTTCAGCCCTGTCAATGTATTTACCAAGCGTATTTCCAATAGCTTCCAGAGATTCTGAATTCCAGCAATGGAGGGGAAGGTGGGGAAGCCGAACCCATATTGGAATAGCTGAAGGAACTTCCTGAGAAGGATCAAAATCAGGCGTCCATTTGTTTAAGTAGAGTCATTGGGGACCCATGAAATAAGGACCATTTCGAAATATAAGGTCTCGCTCTTCTGCTGAATCAAAGACAAAAATGTAGTATCCTCTACCTACGAAATGATTTCGGATCCCTTATGATACCAAGGATCTCCAATTTCTCTGGACCCATCCATCAATAGCCTTCGGGGATGGCCACATGGCCACAAACTAGTAAATTGACCAATGAGGCCACGCTGTGCAAGATTCAAGCCAGTCCGACAAGGCTTTCTACCGGGAGGTCAATCGAAGGGATGTCTGTCTTCTTCACAAAAGACTGACTCAAATGACTGTCTTTTCTCTTCCCACACGAAGAAATAAGATGTTTGAATGCCTCTAAATTAGGAGGAAGATGAGGAGGGCCCCCTCGAGAGGCCATGGAAATCTTCAGAAAAAGAACCCATTGAATCTGCAGAGACAAGCCCAATTTGGACACCTCCACTCAACACAGCAAGCACCAACAAGATCAGACTGAAGCTGGAGGCATCCAGCTCACCAAGCCTTCCACAGGAAAGATCCCTAACTCCACAGGAACCTGATCTCTCCACCGAACAACTGGAGGAAACAAATCCAAACAAGACCACAAAAGCAAGAAAGCATTGAGGCCAGCTCCAATTAAAAACAAAAAAGAACAGTCACTTACCCAACTAAAAGAGTACGAACCGATCCAGAAAATTAAGAAATCAAGGACGACCTCCAATTCTCTGACAAAGAACCAATGCCATGCTCCTTGTGCGAGTAGCACTTCCAACAGAACCAACCTCAAATTGCAAAAGATCTAGCTCAACATCAAACTTGAGAACTGGAAGGGATCCAGAAAGCACCAGCAGAACGAATGGGTCTGGAAGGGGTCCAGAGACCACCAACTGTAAAACCAAGATGAGGATTCAAAAAAAAACCCGAAGGTAAACAATTTTTCTTGGACCGTAATCAATTTTTCCACTTAATCCCTTCATGTTTAATCACACCTTTCTAACTGATAAAGAATTTTCGCTCATGGTCAACAACGCTTGGTGCAACTTTTACCACTCCTATGGATTTCGATGCCATGAAAAGCCTGGCGTATAAGATCAAATGGCTCAAGCACAAAGTTGTCGATTGGGAAAAGGAATTAAAAAAGAGCAAAGATATCGAATTGGATTCCATATCTTTGGATATCAAACTACTTTTCCTTCAGTCACCTACGGGCATCCTCTAGAGTGAGGACACACTTCAACTTACTTCCCTCAAGTCTCGCAAGAAACTTATACCCACCCATGATATTACGACTTGCCGCCTTAAGAGAAGGGCTATTTGGATTGCACTGGGGGATGCTAACACAAAATGCATATCCTACAGGATGAGACTGGTACTAGCGGAGTTTGTATCTAAAGAACAGTTTCGGGTTTCTAAAAAAATGCCAAATCTTGGAAGCAACGGGTATCACCCAAGAAGTTCTGCACACCATCAAGATTAAAAGACTTGATGCTCTTATACTCGAGATGGACCTGATTAAATCGTTTGACACAGTCAATTGGGTCTTTTTTAGACTCATTTTTTTGCAGGTGGGGATGGATGTAGGGACTATCCATTGGCTCATGGCCTGCGTTATTTTGGCTAACTTCTTTGTTCTGATCAATGGGTTGCCTACTTGTTTTTTCAATGCTTCTAGAGGATTACGCCAAGGTTTCCCCCTCTCACCATTACTCTTTCTCTTGACTATTGAAAGGCTGAGCTTGCTCATTGGGGAAGAAAGGAACCGTGATAGGTTACATGGAGTGTACTTTTCTTCATGTTTAGCTATCACACACCTTCTCTTTGTCGATGATGTGGTCTGTTTGGTTATGGGTGTGTGGAAGAACGATTGTTTTTTAAGTCCATTATTTTCTTATTTTGCTCGACTACTGGGATGAATATTAGCCTAACAAATTCATCATTCTTGGCGAATGGTGTCAAGGAAGAGACACTCTTACAAATATCTGATACTATTCACTATAAGATGGAGCCACTTGAGAAGTGTTTCATATGCCTTGGCTACTGGTTGAAGCCCTTGAATTACTCGATTAATGACTGGCGTTGGATCATAAAAAAATTTGAGCACCAGATCGGTCATTGGTCTTACCGATTTCTCTCCGTTGGGGGCAGATTGACACTTATTTGCTCGGTCCTGTGTGGTATACCGATCTACTGGTTCTCTTTGATTAAAATCCTTGTCTCTATCATGATCACTTTGCGACGAATTATGTTCAATTACCTTTGGGGAGGATCGATAACCATGAGAAAGATGTCTTTGGCTCGTTGGGACCTCATTGCTCGACCCTACTCTGCTGGGGGTTGGAATATTAAAAGCTTAGACTAGTTTAATATCTCCCTATGTCTTAAAAGCATGTGGTTGGTACTTTTTCGTTTGGGACTTTGGCATGAGGTACTACTTGCAAAATACTTCTGCAATATATCCTTGATAGACTGGCTTCTACAGCCTATGAAAAATATTGTCGGGTCCTCCATTATTTGGAATGGATTTGTATGTGTTTATGAATGGATTAGTAGAGCACTTTCTTGGCAGTCGGGTGATGGGGATTTTATTTAGTTGGGGACTGATCTGATTGTTGGAATGGACAAATATTATATTCTCTCCTTCCTGATTGATTACCTCCATGATTATGGGTTGTATACACTTAATCATGCCCACAAGCATGCTTGTTGGTAAACTTCTAATGATTATTGGTTGAACGCTACTGATTTAGATTTGGGTGGCACCTAGTTTGTGGAATGGACATATTACATTAACAATCTTAACCGGGATGGTATCAGACTGTCACACCAGGTAGACACTTTAGTTTGGAATGTCAACAAGCAAGATGGACAGGTCACGACGCATTCGGCTTATAATTTCATTGTCAACTCCCGACTGGAACCGACTGTGGCTTGGTTGCGTAAACAAATATGGACTTGGCATATTTCCATTAAACTCAAATGTTTTGCTTGGCTTATCGCTGAAAATCGTATATCCACCTGGGATAATTTGTGCAGGAGAGGCTGGATTGGACCTAACAGATGCTTTTTATGTTTGCTAGCAGAGGAATCGGTTGACCATCTTTTCCCGTTCGGCACCTACAGTAGGTTGATTTGGTTATCGGTTGCAGCTACATTGGGCAGGACTCTCAACTGGGAGGCTTCGACATTACTAGAGAACATGGTGGTTTGTATCAACTCTACACCTGATTTATTATATCTCCCTATATTTATTATTTGGAGGATTTGGCTCACCAGAAATCGGCTTCTATTCGAAGCAAGACACCCAGATATACATTGGATCACTTCTGGCATCTTGGCTCAACATACTGATCATTCGGTCCACTTATCCACTAAGTGTCCCCATGTGCTGGGTCCAATACTTACTTACACTTATCCTTCTGGCTTTTTTGAGGGGCTGCGAACCTGGGTCTTAGAGGAGCTGGCTCGGTATTATATATCTCAAAGGAACATTATTTTCATCTTATGCTTGGTTGTGGGCAAAGCACCAACACCAAGGCTGAACTCTTAACACTTTGGGCCTTATTATATTTTACTTCTTCTATCGGCATACTTGAGCTGTATGTTTTCGGGGATTCCTCTGCAATCGTTAATTGGGATAATCACACATCCCAGTTGCTGGTACTTGATCTCAACCAGTGGTGTCAGTGTATACATGACTTGATGCAGACATTCCCGAGGCTCGATTTTAGTCATATCTTCAGAGAATTCAACACTTATGCTGATAAATTGTCCAACGAAGCACTCGATTGCGATTTGGGTCTCCTTACAGTTTCATAATTCATTGAGGGGAGGTTGATCTATCATTGCTGTCATGAGGTTTTTGGCTGCACTTAGATGTATTGGGAACACCCATTTTTGATGATCAACTATCTGTCTCTGTTGGCATTGTACACACCTGGTTGGAATACTTTTTACATTGCATATTTTGTTAATTTTGCTACAATCAACCTATGTTTTACTTTGCTTTGTCTGTTTGCTCATATCTTGGACCGAACTTGATCTCTAGTTTTGATGATCAGTACATAAGGTATTTTGCTACGGTTTATAGTCTAACATTACATATATAATTGCTTGAAGAAAGATACTTGGTATCTTTTGTATTGTATACTAGTTGCCTTTGATTCAATAAATACCAAAAAAACTATTTATTTTTTTGATGTGAAAAAAATAATCCCTCCAAAAAAATACATGAAAGGCATGGACTTAAAATATTTAAGTAATACCTCGTTAAAATTTCCCATGCCACATATGGACCGAACTAGGCCACACGCACTTTTATTGTTGGTTTTTTATTAGTAAACTAGGCCACTAGGCCACATGCACTTTTATTGTTGGTTTGTTATTAGTAAACTAGGCCATATGCACTTTTATTATGTATTTTTATATTTGGTTAGTTTACACTTGTTGGTCTGTTAGTATACTAGGCCACAAGCACTTTTATTTTGGTTTTTGTTCGCATGCACTTTTATTTTTGGTTAGTAAACTAGGCCACATGCACTTTTATTTTTGGTTTGTATGTAAACCAGCAAGCAAAGGAGCATAATAAGTGAAGGAGCATAGGAGTGGAGAATTGGTGCGTTTCTGTGTGTATATAGGGTAGAAATCCCGAACAGAACGTACAAACAGCAAGTACGAAAGATGGCTTCTAAGTTCAAGTGTACATCATCAGAAAGCAGTGAAATGCATAGCAGAGTAAACCCTAGAGTGGCAGCAGAGGGCTGCAGCGTTTTACTCGATATCAATGACGGCGACAAGCTCACCTTCGCCCGCTTAAATTCTTCAGCGTATGTATATTTTCAAATTCTCTATGTTTGGCCTCTCTAATGTTCACAGTTTGCTATGTCTTATTACGGTCCGAAGACATAAATTGTAGAGCTGAGTTCTTTTACTACTCCATTATAAAATTTTTCTTTACACGACCAGACTACCTGGGGAATGATGTCAGTTTGAAATTTCGTTGAACTGGATATGACGTTGGAATGCATTTAAGAATTTGTGGGTTGAATTCTTTGATATGAAATTTAGTATAGAAGCACATTGTAGCTATTAGTTAAAGGTATAATACAACTAGCAGAAAGCAAAGGTCCAAAACAGTATGTTGCAGTGCCCCCTAGCTCTGAGACTGCAAAGTCTGTTTTTCTCTTTTAATTTATGAAATTGAAAGGTCACGGTCTCCTCACAGTGAGAGGCCTATTAGAACATATGATGGAATGCCAATTGAGTAGACATTGGTCTAAGATAACTGTTATAATTTTACAAAACTCACCAAGTTGTCCTTATAAATGAGGTTATTCGTCATCTGTTTTTTGAACATTGTTGCTTGGCAATCTTTTCAGGACCTTGAAAATTGGAGGTGACACATGCTCTCTCACTCCTATGATTGGATGTCCGTTTGGTGCTTTATTTCAAGTGGAAAGAGGACCTAAAGGTCTATATCTTTCACGCATATTTGCTGCTTCTACAAAAAGTTAGTATTTGCTTCTTTCAAGCCCCCTTCCTTTTGAATGTTTCCAGTCTTTCTTTCGCAGAGCCAATATGCACAATGTTTTGGATAAATCTGAACGTTAATCATATCAATAATGTAGGTGGCTTACAACATCCGAGCAGACACTTAAGACACTAAAGGATGCTCGCAAATCATTCCAAATTTATTGCTGAAAGATATCATTGCGGAGCATAATATTGATCTCAAACTTAATGAGGGAACTTGTTATTCATGTTTTAAAAATAATGAAAAAGTCCAAGTTTCTAATGACTTATACCTTTAACATACTTGTTGCGAAAAAGGGGTAATCTTTTCTTCGTAAAGCTTAGGTAGAGCTGACTTTCATGTGTCATTAGATAACTGATGCCCATGGAGGATTTAAGCAGAAACAGTTTGTTCTTAAGAGCCACGGAACTATCTTGGATGCATATGCTCTTAGTAGTACGAATTTAAAGGGACATGTACTAGTCGATTCTTCTACCATTGTGGACCACAATAAGAATCCTCATGCGCTAGGCATAGGAGGGCTTTCTCAGTTGAGAAGGTTTCAGAAACATGTTGCAGATCACAGATAGAATATGCATGGTCATGTTGACACTATAGATATCGATATGGTAAATATAAGGGGTGCAAAGCAAAGATTTATATGATGGAATCCCCAAACAACTACGAATTTGGCATATATGATGGAACACGAGTTTTAGGAGCAGTGCCAATTGAATAAACTAAATCTGTCCACAACAAGCAACCTATCTAATCACTAAACAAGTTCACATGTGGATCACTCCAACTACAAGTGACACATGTCAGGCTCCAAGGGAAGCATATCCAACAAGCAAGGGTCTAAGGCTGAATGCTCCTTTTCGTAAGGCCTTCAATGTTCCAATACTCTCTTCTAAGTCATCTGTACCTCCGGGTCCACCCCACCTATATGTTCACTCCTAAACCCAACTGTCCTCAAGTCAAGTACAGGCCTCCATGCAAGCAACCAAGTATCTTCATCCCATCTAGGGCTCAACACCTTCTTCTAAGATGCCCAATGCTCCTCCTCCAAGGCAAGTTGTTCTCCCATGCAAGCAACCAACCTCCATGTGCACACCCCATGAAGAAAGCCACTACATTACATAGGTCTCCAATGTTCCATGGAAGTGTGCCAGATAAGCATCAAGACAAGGCAAGGTAATCCATGAGTAAGCTATCTCCAATATATATGTCCATCATTATACAACCAAGGGTAAACAACACACCATGCACCCCACCACATGAAGCACCCCCAAGCATAAACATTTTCAGAGTAGCCTTGAAATCTACTGAAATTTTTAATTACAGCACCAAACATTTTTATCCTCTTTAACCCAATTCACAATGCAGCTCAAGAAAATAAATACCAAACAAGTGTATTTCAAATTTCAATGCCACAATATTTCAACCCTTAGGGCTAAGTCACACGGTTCGGGTTCGGGTTCGGGTTCGGCAAGGATTAGGTTCGGTTCAGGTTCGAATTTTTCGATGAGGTTCGGATGAGGTTCGACAATAGGTTCGACTATATATATATAAACTTTCTTCATATACTCCCCTTTAACTAATTTTCTACATCCCATGGCCCATAGGATTCAAAGCACTTAGGTCACTATTCATAATTTCGTCATATATACTTTGTTGTTTATGACATTTCTGCTTACAGATTTGAACTTCTCAGAGTAGGTTTTTGTGGTTTAACAACAGATTTACATGCTTCCCAAAGCAGTAGTTTGTTCTTAGGGGTAAATTTATGTTCTTACTTGTTGTTTGGTGTGTTCTATGTAGACTACAGGTCTGATATTTCAAATTACAAGAGCATTTATTTTATAGACAACATTAATAAATAGAGAGAATTTAATCTATAGACATCATAAATAAATCAAGAGCATCTAATTTATAAACAGCATTATATTTATAGATAACATAAATAAATAGACAGCATTTAATTCATAGACAGCATAAATAAATAGAGAGCATTTAATTTATTGGTATTGTGTGTGTTTTTTTTTAATTTGAATTTTTTTTTTCAGAAAAAAAATTGAACCTCGAATTTTTTTTTCCTTTAGGTTCGGCTTGAGGTTCGCCTTTAGGTTCGGGTTCGGCTTGAGGTTCGGCTTGAGGTTCGCCTTTAGGTTCGGGTTCGGCTTTAGGTTCGACATTAGGTCGCCTTCAGGTTCGGGTTCGACGAGGTTCGGGTTTGGCTTCATGTTCGACATTAGGTTCGTCTTTCAGGTTCGGCGAACCTGAACGAATTTCAAATTTTTTTTGAGGTTCGCCGAACCTCGAACCTCAAGGATTAGGTTCGGCGAACCCTGTGACTTAGCCTTAGGGTACACTTTTTGAGCAATCTACAGATCTGAAAATGAATTATGACAGCAGTAAATCTGCTCCTTTAGCCTCCAAACGTTTATTAAATACTTAACAAATTCTGCTCCATGCTATTTCAAATAAGCATGCATAGCCAACTCAAGAAACTATACAAAAGCTGAAATTCATCTGCAAGTACACAAAGTTTGGATAGTTTGAACACTTCATATATACAGATAAGGTGAAGTAATACATGCCAGAGTTTAATACAAGTTTGCACAAGTCAACTTCTTGAAATCCTAGTTAGGGCATGCACAAAAATAGCAAACCCTAGCCACCAATTCCTCCTAGCTAGGATTCGTTCCCAACTCAAGTTGGTCACTCCACCAAGGTACACAACAAGCAAGTATAACACCACTTGCAAGTCCTTGTTGGCACCTTCATTTGCATCACACAAGTGTACAAGATAATCTCCCTATATCTTTTCCACATTAAGCACTCTAAGTAGTACTAGTGTTTCCAAACGCCACAAAACCATAGTCTTCTTCTCTCTCAAGAACTACAAGATCAAGTGTTGCCTTTGCTCTTATAGGTTTTTCTCTCAAATGCCTAGCTTCTCTTGTCTTCTTAGCGCAATCCTAACCCTAGTTCTCCTTTGAATTTCCTCAAGAACCCTAACACTCAAGACATAGAGAGCAAATGCAATTAAGAAGTACAAAGAGTATAGTTTGCTCTAGCTCTCACATATCTAACACAAATGTGTGATTACATGAATGGATAAGAACGAATATATGAAAAGACTTTTTCCTCCCTTTATTTATATTGAAGGTGAGGGAGGCCAACAATAACAAGTGGACCTAGTCCACAATAAACAACCTAACTAAACAATAGAAAGGCTCACATGTGAAGTGCTCCAACTCCAAGTGACACATGTCAAGCTCCAATGTAGTCTGTCGAACAAGTAAGGGTCCAAGGTTGAGAGCTCCATGAGATGTGTTCAACGCTCCTCCTCTAGAGGCCTCCAGTGCTCCAACGCTCTTGCTTAAGCCATTTGTACTTTTGGGTCCACCACACCTACACAATCACTCCTCAACTCAAGTACAAGCCTCCATGAAATGTTATCGAAGCCGTACCATAATCGGTAAAACCAGCTGGTCTGACTAGTTCACAGGTCCAACTGGTTGGTTTGGTGCTTGAACCGAAAAATCTACAAAAATGATTTGGACCGGTTGTGAACTGGCTGGTTCCGTATGGAATTGCACCAAACCTGCCAAATCTATCGGTTTTGACCAGTTCCGTATGGAACCGGCCGGTCCGTACTCTACTTATTTTTTGGACTCTTGGGCCCGCTTAAAGCCTCTTTATTGATGTATTTTGGTTCAAAACTTTAGAGATTTATTGCGCTCGGTGCTATTTTGATTATTTACACCTGTACTTGCTGTATATATGTGAAACTTTGCATGTTTGTGTATTGATGGTTTGGATTCATATGTATGCACATGAATATATATATATTTTTAACAAAATATAAATATTTTATTTATATTTTGGTTGGCCGTTTTTTTTCTTGGTTTTTTTTCGGTTTCGGTCCGGTTCACATTTTGGGCTCTGATGGTTCGATCATCAGTCCGGTTCTGATGACATTGCCTCCATGCAAGTAACCAAGTGTCCACATACCATCTGGAGCTAAATGCCCTCCTCGAAGATGCTAAACACTCCTCCAAAGTGAGTCATCTACCCAACCAAGCAACCGCGTTCTCCACATTTACACACACACACTCTCACTCAAGTTCGCACGAGGAGAGAGAGAAGAACAAGGAGGAGAGAGAGAGAGCTGCATAAGACTTCTTATACTTGGGTTTTTCCATCTTGTGATATTGTCTTAGTGACAGAACTATTTTGAGGAAGTTTGCGGGGTTTTCTCCCTTATGGTTTCCTTGAGGAAAATCTGTGTCTTGTGTATCTGCTCTATCTTATGCATCTTGCTGTGCTTGTTATTCTTTTAGATGAAGATCCTAATAAATTCGAATAAGATTATAAAAACTAACAGCTAAGGACTCACACCCTTAACCCCAACTTGCTCGCTGAGCTTTCGAAACCAATTCTCAAAAGCGAATAATAATCACGGATGCCTTTTAGGCTTCGGTTTGTCTTCTTTTATAGAGTTGAGGTTGCATGACTCACTTTTTTGCATGCAAGCAACCTAACTGTCGCATGTCGCATGCAAAGTGAATTAAGGCCCGCATGCTCCGTATGCTTGTTGATAACTACTTTGGTGGCCTCTTTTAATCTACTGATGACTTAATAACACTGAAGTAGTGTTCTTTTATGCTCCTGGTACTATTAGTCGTCAGTAAATTCCCTTTTTTAATTAATACCCACTCGAACCTATGGGAATTAAATAGGTTAATGGATGTCTCTGGGTGCTTAAATAGAAGAGGACATTACAACCTGAGGCGTTATGCAGCTTGGGAGTGAATGTATGGAACACTAAAGACAAAACAAATGGAAATCATAATGTCATAAAACTTTTTCATGAGTAGTTCTTGAATTAAATATACCTGACCCACCCATCATTGTCTGGGAGATCATTTCATCTTTTTTTGTTTTCTAGTTTGTTTGTGCATGTCTTTGAAAATGTGGGATCCTCTCCTTGGAGGGTTGTTAACGACATTCCTATTTCCTTGCGACCATACATATACATGGTTGACTCATAATTTTTTCTCTAGAAAACTAAGTTGCAGTAAAAGTCTATTTCGTGCTACCATGTCGAGTTGGTGCACTGATCTCTATCTATCGCCCGTGCTAGAGTATTCACTCGTCCTTATGCTGAGTTGCAGTGATTGCTTATCAATAATAAATGTAAATCTATTTTGACTTTTTATATATTAAATAAAAGAAATTAAATTTATATATTTTACTATTTACTTTATGAATAAAAAATAAACTTTAACTAATTGAAAATAGTTTTAAATCTTACTTCAAAACTAAATTCATATATTACATTTAAATAAAAATTATCTTGATTTTTATTTTATAATAAATTTAAATTTGATTATTTATAGACAATTATCACACCTACTCACTGAAGGTATCCCATCTAGGATGGTAGAGGTGGGGTAGCTAATTAGTGACACCGCAAGGGCCTCATCCACTATAAATGAAGGGTAGTTGTCACACCAGACGAGTTCTTGTCGCTTTAGATCAATCCAGAGAATGACCAAGGGGGAGACCCTACTAGCCTAAGAGGGCTAGCGAACCTAATCAAGACACTCCTAGGGGTAAGCAATGGGTAAAAGAGGAGAGATAATGAGTGAGGGAGACCTAGATCTATGAAATAGATGTGATATAGGAGTTAAAGTGAAGTTGGGGAAGTTTAGAGAATAGGGACATGGCCCAACTTGATAAGGAATATACCACAACAAGTTAAGCAAAGTAGATCTAAGAAGATCTAGCCACATACAAGAGAATCCTAATGGGACCCACCTAGGGCTTATTCAAAAGTGCACATGGTGGACCCAAAAGAGTAGGTTGGGGTAAGGAGTGACTAGATCAAGACACTTGAAGGACGGATTTGTGAAAATCAAGTTGGTTCAAGCAGACCCAACTGATAGATCTGAAAATTTCGACCACCCGCCCAAAGGGGGCGCCCCACCTAGAGAGACTAGTGCTAGATCTCGGGGCAAATGGAGTCCGATTTACGTGAAATTTGAGATCTAGGGTTTATTCAACAAACTCCAAGTGGGTTTTGATGACCGTTAACAAAAACTCATCGGGTCTTATCAGATCTACAAAACTAGGGTTTTAAGAAAGGGTTTTGATGGACAAATGGATGAAAACACAGAAAAACAATACTAACCTTGTAGATCGTACCAGAAAATACTAGCGGTTGTTTTGGATGTCGATGATCCTTCCACTTGGTTACAATTTCTAGTGAGATCCGACACGAAACATAAGTAAAACGCCCAAAGAAGGAAGTGCGCCCCCTCTTCTCCACCTGCAAAATCAAACTACGAATGAGATTGTTCACTGATGAAAAAAAAAGCTACGTACTTCATCGATAGAGAAAAATCCAATGCACAAATTAACAATTGAAAAACTCCCTGAAGATGAAACGATTTGATCGGAAGACGATGCAAGATGTCTTAGCAATCTCCTCCAACCAATTTGCTACCTTGCAAAAGATCAGTACGACCTTCCAGAAAAATATTTGTTTGCATGCAAGATCTACTGAAATGTCCAAGGAAGAGGCATAACAATCACATCCAAATACATTCACAAAGCTTCCCAGAGTTTTTGCAAAAGTTTTCTTGTATTCAATATTTCCAGAGCCAAAAGTCCCCTTTATAAATGAGAGAGCATCTCAGTATATAGATCTTTCCAATACACAAAACTTAGATCCAAAAAGATCAAGGGTCAAGATCAAAAGATAATATCATTCTAATCTACGACTAAGATTAGCCGAATACATCATACACGGATCAACTCACTAAAAGAGGGGGGCGCATCACTAAAAAAATGTCCAATGAGGGGTCGCACCACATAAAAATGATCAATAACATAAAATAGCACATGGTGGGGGCTAGGAGGTTACAACATCCTTCACTAGCATGGCCCCATGGCACAACAATATGGCGTGGTGGCAAGTAATATAACGGAGTGATAAAAATCACTAGTGTATCTCCCTCAAAATACATCAAAACACCCTCTAACTGCATAAATCAAGGATGCGTGGGCACCCAATGGAGTGAAGTTGATGCCGAATGATGAAGGTGACCCAAACACTGTGCCTCGGACCAATTCCATGCCATTCCTTTACCTCAATTGCCTAAATCGATTTCCTCATTAGCCATTGTTTATCTCTAAACTGTTGCCTTGGGAACACAAAACTATAAAAAAAAAGGCTAAACAGATGTGCCTAGCACCCCAGGTATATGGTAAAATCAACTAGCTGCACCCCAAGGATCTATTGAATTTTAGCATTAGCATGAATACTTTTAAAATTTGCAGACTAACATAAACAAATGACAAGTGCAGTATACAACGTCAATCACATCAACACATGAACACAAGTTTTTTCTCTGGGGAAACCTTTAAAGGACAAAAACCCCAAAAGCATTAGTAATTCATCTCGTAAATGAGATGACAGAGTTTTTCCAAAATTCACAAACTCTAACTGAGTTTGTACCACAGATCCACAATTACACCAGATAATTCAATTTCACAGAAAAATGCCCAATTAGGGCTTGCTGCCCTAATTTTCTCTCTCCTTCCCAGATTTAGCAGGCTGCCTAGAATCCTGTTATGCCTGCCTGGATTTTCTTGCCGTACCCTGTCCGTACGTGCACTGCCCAACTTTGCCCGACCGTACTGCTGTCTCTTGTTTCTTCTGCCCGGGTCCTGCCCAGAGGGTGTATTGGGTTGCTCGTAGGGTTGCCTGAGGGTCTATGCAACTAGAGCACCCTCTCGGGTAAGCCTTGAAGGCTGCCTGAGGGTCTGTGCAGCCATAGTACCCTCCTGGGTGTGCCTAACAGGCTGCCCGAGGGTCTGTGCTACAACACCCTTCCGGATATGCCTAGCAGGCTGACCGAGGGTTGCCCGTGAAGATATTGAGGCTGCCCGGTGATGGAGAATTGCCCGGAAAACTTGAAGCTACCCGTGAGATGGAGATGGAGTTAGGGTGAAACCCTAGCTCATAAACCAGCTGCTGCAAATGAAACCCTAGCTCATAAACCAACTGCTGCAAATGAAACCTTAGCTTAGGGTTTTACTTCATTAAGTGATGATGCCCTAGCTAGACTCATCCATGCTAGGGCATAAAAACATTCTTCTTCCAAAACCTTTAAGATCTTATGATGGAGCAGCTGTACCTGTGAGAGCTAGCGTGTGTAATAATGAAATGGATTGATCTTCTTTTATATCATTTGAGTCACCTTTAAGTGGGCCAAAATTAGAAAGATCAAAATAATAATATTTTATTCTTTTCTAATTTTGACTTGTACCTTTAGTGGTACTAAAGGTCTTTTTGCACTTTCACTTTTACACCTTAGTGGTACTAAGGGTCTTTAAGTATTTTTGACTTTTGCTTTAGCCTTCTTCAAGTGCGCCTGTGGTCATTACATGTGGTCAAGGTGGTCTTTCATCACCACTCAAAGTACATCATCATAAACAGAGAGAATTACTAATGCTTTTATCTCACACTCAGTGTGACACCAATTTCAGGTACTAAGGTGTCTTAACCAAGGGTTGCTAAGCCTTGGAGAAGATCACAAAGCCCAGTGATCAAGGATCAGAGTGTCACACATGCCTAGACCCGGTCAAAGGCTTATAGTGCCTTCCTGTTAACATACCAAGTGCCTCAGCCATAGGCTGCATATTTTCACACTAGGTCAAATACTTGGTAACAGACCAAGTGCCTCCATTCTTTCGGAGAATGGCCTTCAGCCTCGGGCTGAGTCCTGGTAACTGACCAGGTGCCTCCATTCAAAAGAATGGCTACTCAAGAACTAGGCTGAGTCTACCAGTGCTAGATTGGTTCCACATCCTGATCCTGTACTAGATGTCACCATTCAACAGAATGGTCACTCAACTCGAGGTTGAGTCCCCCCAGTGCAGAGCTGGGTCCATATCATGGTCAAGGATCAGATATCATCATTCAACAGAATGATCACTCAACTCTAGGTTGAGTCCACACCGTGGTCTCGGACCAGGTGTCCCCATTCTCCTAAGAGAATGGTTCTTGATGCTGCTAAGAAAAATCAACACTCCCTCTCAGCGAGAGAGGCATTCTCTGCCATGCCAAGCTTGTCACGAAAGTACACGAACTTTGATGCTGTCAGAGGCTTGGTCAAGATATCTGCGATTTGTTCATTCGTACGAATGTACTGCAACTTCAGAGCACCTCTCTGCACTAGGTCTCTGATGAAATGATACCTCATTTCAATGTGTTTTGATTTATCATGAAACACTGGGTTCTCCGAAAGCTGTATGCAACTTTGATTATCACAGTGGATGATCGTTGAGTCAAGCTTTCCCTCGAACAGATCATATATAAGTTTTATGAGCCAAACTGCTTCCTTGCAGGCATCACTTGCAATGGTGTACTTTGCCTCAGTTGTACTCCGAGCTATGGAACCCTGCTTCTTGCTGGACCAAGAGATCATGGATGATCCCATACTGAAGCAATAACCAGAGGTATTTTCCGGTCTACTGCACTACCATCCCAATCTGAATCTGCATATCCAGATAATAATACTCCACTGCTGGAAGTATACCTAAGCCCATAAGTGATAGTACCTCGTACATATCTGAGTACGTGTTTGGTGGCTACCAAGTGTATGTGCTTCGGATCAGACATGAACTGACTGAGTGCATTCACTGTGTAACAAATGTTTGGTCTCGTATGCACGAGATACATCAGGGATCCAATAAGCTGTCTGTACAGAGTAGAGTCCACACTCTGTAAATTGGTGGCTGAGTCCCGCAACTTAATCAAGTTGCTAGTCATGGGTACGCTCATGGACTTGTAGTCCTGCATCCCAAATCTTTGCAAGATATCCACTGCATACTTTCCTTGTGTCAGGAAGATCTCGCCTAGCTTTTGCCAGACCTCTAAGCCAAGGAAGTAATGCATCAATCTGAGATCTTTCTTCTCGAATTCAGAGGTAAGCTCCCTCTTACACTGTTCTATCAACTGTTCATCACCTGTAAGAAACAAGTCATCTATGTATAGAACAAGTATCAATACATGACTTTGAACAACCTTAAAGTACAAGTTAGAATCAACTGTACTTGTGGAAAACCCAAAGCTGTGGAGAAATCCATCCATCTTGGCATACCAGACTCTTGGAGCATGTTTCAGTCCATACAAGGCTTTCTTCAGTTTACATACATGGGTCTTCTTCCCATGAGTCACAAAGCTTTCAGGTTGTTCAATATAGACTTCCTCCTCAATCTTGCCATTGAGGAAGGTTGTCTTTACATCCATCTAATGTAACTTCCATCCGAATACTGTAGCAAGTGAAATGATGGTTCTAATGGTAGTATACTTGGCAATAGGAGCAAATGTCTCATCATAGTCAATGCCTTCTTTCTGAGTGAAGCCATGAGCTACGAATTTGGCTTTATATTCCTCCACACTGCCATCAACAACATGCTTGATTTTATAAAGCCATCTGGATGTCACTACTGACTTTCTTGTTGGCCTAGGAACAATTTCCCACACACCATTCTTCATGATTGAACTGTACTCTTCAATCATGGCATCAACCCATACCTGTTTACTTGCTGCTTCTTCGTATGATGAAGGTTTTGCACTGATAAGCTGGCTCATAAGACCTGAGTACTTCTGTGGACTTATGCTTTCTCTGAAAGTCTCGAGAGGAGCTTTATGCTTCTCACCTTCTTGCACCATCTCTCGGTACCAAGCAGGTCTTCTTTTGGAAGGAGGAACTTCAAGCATTTCTTCTGGTGGACTTTCAGTGTCCTTAGGTGCATCTAGAATTTGATCCTCAAATTCCTCTTCCTCCCTCTGAATTTCTGAATCTGGAAACTCAAGTGGGGGAACTTCATCTTCCGTTGAAAGCTCTAGTGTTTTACGAAACACAACTTCCTCATGGAAGATCACATCTCTGCTGACTTCAATGTACCTTTGTCCAGGTGCATAGACACGATAATCCTTCGAGCAATCACTGTACCCGACAAATATACCTTTCTTACCGGAGGGCTCTAACTTGGCCCTCTTTTCTTTTGGCACATGAATGTACACCGGAGTGCCAAAAACCCTCATGTGGTCAACTACAGGTTTCTTCTTGGGGAAGACATCTTCTGGAGTCTTCTCCCCCAAGATATCATGAGGGCTTCTGTTCTGTATGTACACAGTAGCACCTGTAGCTTCTGCCCATAAAGATAAAGGAAGATCCAGATCAATAAGCATTGCTTTAGCATCTTCACAGATCGTTCTATTCTTCCTTTCTGCAACCCCATTCTGTTGAGGGTTGTATGGTACTGTCAGCTCTTTCTTGATTATTGCTTCTCGGCAAAAATCATCAAACTCATTAGATTCATACTCACCTCTGTTATCTGATCTCAAGATACAGATGTGTCTGCCAGTTTGATTTTCAATCAATGCCTTGAACTCTTTGAACCTGTTAAAAGTTTTACTCTTGGCCTTGAGGAAGTAAATCCATGACTTCCGAGAGTGATCATCAATGAACAAGACATGATATAAACACCCACTTAAAGAGGGTGAAGACATAGGCCCACAAATGTTAGAATGAATCAAATCCAAAATGCCTTTAGATCTATTCTTGCTTTTGGAAAAATATTTCTTAGTGTTCTTACCTAGAGCACATCCTTTGCAGATTCCATCATGTTTTGGAGATACTTCTGGCATACCCGTGACCATCTTCTGCAATCCTGGGAGAGCACGTCCAAACCTTCTATGCCATAGTTCACATGGATCAACTGTGTGGTGTACCAGGCATGAGTGGAATCTTTGGAAGCCTTGTAAAGGCCTCCCTCTCGAACCCCAATCTGTACTGCCGAGCTTAGATCTTCGTCCTTTGCCCATAGAAGGACTTTCTTGTCCATGAAGAGGACTTTGTAACATTTGTCCGCTAAGCCAACAACAGATAGAAGATTCTTCTTTAAACCAGGAACACACAAGACATCATTAATATGAAGAATCGTACCTGAGTGAAGTTGAAATGAAGTTGAGCCAACTCCTTCAATCTTGTAAGTGGAGTCATCTCCAAGTTCCACCTGTGTGGTGAACTTCTCCTTTCTGTAACTGGTGAGAGCTCCACGGTTACTTGTCATGTGCTTGGAGGCACCACTATCCACCAACCAAGAGGTGGCACAATCTGTGAAAGAACCAGTGAGAGCAGAAATCAGGTAGTACTCTCTTCTAGGTTCTTCTTCTTTGTTAGTCTTGGTTTTTCTTCTTCTTCTTTGGTTCTTCTTCTTCGTCTTCTGCTTCTGCAGCAGAGGCTTGAAACCTTCGTTTGGGTTTCTTCTTGGTTTGCCTGTAGTCCTTGGCAAAATGTCCAAACTTGTGGCAATTATAGGATTCCACTTTTGACATGTCAGTGAACTTACCTTGAGGTTTCTTTCCCTTCTTTTACTGAGAGAAAGGTTTCTTGAACTTCTTTGTCTTTGCTGCAAGTGCAAGGTTACCTTCCTTGGTTACCTTGCCTGAGGTCCTTCCCTCTTCTTCTATGCAATCATGCCACAGTCTTTCGAAAGTTGGCTGATTCTTTCGTCCACTGACAGATGCCATGAAGGTTTCCCAAGAGCTTGGGAGACTATCAACCACAGTTTGCACAAGGTCATCATCATCAACAACAATACCAATAGCAATAAGTTGCTCTCTTACTTGTGTAATCTTTGGGAAGAAGGAACCAACCCCTTCATTGTTGTTCAGCTTCAAAGTTCGTAGCCTCTTTTTCAAGACTCTCTTCCGACTGGGCGCCTTTTTCTCATATAAATTGGCCAAGGCGTCAAAGCATTCTTAGGCCTTCTTTAGAGCTGTGATGTTGGGCATCACCGTTTCTTTGACAGAATCATAAATGATCCTTCTAGCCTTAGCCTGCTTCTTCTTGTACGCAAGTCTGCTAGCATTAGATGTTGGCTCTTCACTGACATCAAACACAATTTCATCCAAGTCATATTCTTCTAGAATGGCTGTTAACCTAGCCTTCGAGGAGTTGTAGTTGGCTGAACCCTATAGCTTCTCTTCCGGTCTGAAGATATTGACGACCATCTCTGCCACTTAGTCAAATGTTAAGTCTATAAAACTTATCCCAAGGTCTAGGAAGACAACAACAATGTCTCTCTACTGTTTCTTCACATACTAAGCTTTGATACCATGTTAAATTTTAGCATTAGCATGGATACTTATAAAATTTGCAGACTAACATAAACAAATGACAAGTGCAGTATACAACATCAATCACATCAACACAAGATCTTTCACTGGGGAAACCTTTAAAGGAGAAAAACCCCAAAAGCATTAGTAATTCATCTCGTAAATGAGATGACCGAGTTTATCCAAAATTCACAAACTCTAACTGAGTTTGTACCACAGATCCACAATTACATCAGATAATTCAATTTCACAAAAAAATGCCCAATTAGGGCTTGCTTCCCTAATTTTCTCTCTCCTGCCCAGATTTAATAGGCTGCCTGGAATCCTGTTATGACTGCTCGGATTTGCCTGCCTTGTCTGTACCTGCACTGCACGTCCGTACTGCCCAGCTCTACCCTGCCATGCTACCCAGCTTTGCTCAACTGTACTACTGTCTCCTATTTCTTCTGCCCGTAGGGCTGCTCGAGGGTCTGTGCTGCTACAACACCCTCCCGTGTAAGCCTAGCAAGCTGCCCGAGGGTCTGTGCAGCCACGATACCCTCCCAGGTGTGCCTAACAGGCTGCCCAAGGGTCTGTGCTGCTACAACACCCTCCTGGGTATGCCTAGCAGGCTGCCTGAGGGTGGAGCAGCAGGCTTGAGACCCTCTCGGGCACTTACAGTTAGCTGCCCAAGGAAGAAAAGAAGAGGGCCGAGCCCTGCCCGTGAAATAGGAGGGCAACCCGTGGAGGAAGAGGGCTGCCCGTGAAGATCTTGAGGCTGCCTGGTGATGGAGAGTTGCACAAAAAACTTGAAGCTGCCCATGAGATGGAGATGAAGGAGTTAGGGTGAAACCCTAGCTCATAAACCAACTGTTGCAAATGAAACCCTAGCTTAGGGTTTTACTTCAGTAAATGATGATGCCCTAGCTAGACTCATCCATGCTAGGGCATAAAAACTTTCTTCTTCCAAAACCTATAAGATCTTCTGATGGAGCAGCTGTACTTGTGAGAGCAAGCGTGTGTAATAATGAAATGGATTGATCTTCTTTTATATCCTTTGAGTCACCTGCAAGTGGGCCAAAATTAGAAAGATCAAAATAATAATATTTTATTCTTTTCTAATTTTGACTTTTGCCTTTAGTGGTACTAAAGGTCTTTTTGCACTTTCACTTTTACACCTTAGTGGTACTAAGGGTCTTTAAGTATTTTTGACTTTTGCTTTAGCCTTCTTCTAGTGCCCCTGTGGTCATCACATGTGGTCAAGGTGGTCTTTCATCACCACTCAAAGTGCATCATCATAAATAGAGAGAATTACTAATGCTTTTATCTCACACTCAGTGTGACACCAAGATCGGGTACTAAGGTGTCTTAACCAAGGGTAGCTAAGCCTTGGAGAAGATCGCAAAGCCCACTGATCAAGGGTCAGAGTGTCACACATGCCTCTAGGGCTTATAGTGCCTTCCTGGTAATAGACCAGGTGCCTCAGTCATAGGCTGCATAATTTGACACTAGGTCAAATACTTGGTAACAGACCAAGCGCCTCCATTCTCTCGGAGAATGGCTCTCAGCCCTGGGCTGAGTCATGGTAACTGACTAGATGCCTCCATTCAAAAGAATGGCTACTCAGAACTAGGTTGAGTCTACCAGTGCTAGATTGGTTCCACATCGTGGTCCCGGACCAGATGTGACCATTCAATAAAATGGTCACTCAACTCGAGGTTGAGTCCCCCCAGTGCAGAGCTGGGTCCATATCATGGTCAAGGACAAGATATCATCATTCAACAGAATGATCACTCAACTCTAGGTTGAGTCCACACCGTACCGTGGTCCCGGACCAAGTGTCCCCATTCTCCAAAGAGAATGGCTCTCGATGCTACTCAGAAAAATCAACAGGATCCACTCTAGCACCCTAGGAGATCTCATCAATATCTCCATTCTATTTTATTTTTAATTTCCTAGGGAAAATTTGTTGCAAAATGCCTGAAAGACCCATATCTCTCCTACAATTGCTCGAAACTGGAAACCAGCTGCACCAATGGATTCATAATGTCCAAATAAACTAGGAATGAGTACTCACACCCAATATGTCCATCACAAAGGTACATTAGAGGCCCCATCCATGTCCGAACCATAATATTAATAAACCCTGTAAATGCTGATAATCATGAAAATAATACAAGCCATCATAGCAAATCATCATCTAAAACATGAATATGTCTAATGAACCACTCTAGACCATAAATCATCATAAAAAACCACTGGTCCAAAACTCATCCTGGATCTTGCTCCTGGCTTGGTCAACACTATGTTGACCAAGTTAAGACTGATCAAATAATGACCCAAATGCTAAACTCAATGTGCAAGAACAAATATGCATGCTCCATTATTTATGTTAACAGTGAGACTCAAATGCAAGTAGTTTCTATTGGTGAATATAAGCATAACATATATAAATAATCCGAATTAAAATGATCCATTGCTTTTAACAAGACCCTTCTGTGTATACTCATTTATGGATTTAGCCATTTTGCTAGTCATGGGTGAAGGTGGATGAGATCAAATAAGACCAAGGGGATGACTTGATAACTCGACACTGTATGCATCTGGGTTAGAGGACAAGGGAATCCACATAACACATAAGTTGAACTAGGTGAACAATAAGGGAATGGCAATGTCTCACAAATGGGTGGAATGATGAGAAGGCTCCACTAGACTCTAGACAAGCAACCTTTTTATTATTTATTTGCACAACAGTATATACTAGCTAACCTCTAGAGGCAGGTGCCCTGGGAAGCCTTCTGGGCTTCCAGAAAATGACAAAGACATGACCCTTTGGGGGTCAGTCTCACCCTGTTGCCCTGTGGGGACAAGTGACCCATACATTATACAAAGAATGGGTGCTCATTCTTTAGCCATCAACTTTATTTTTGTTATTACTAACTTGCGTGCTTCCAAGAGCAGGTGCCTTGGAAAGCCTTCTGGGCTTCCAGAAAATGACAAAGGCTAAGCCTTCTGGGACTTACCTCACCCTGATACCCTGTGGGGGTAAATGAGCCTTACACCATACAAATTACAATGGATGAGTGCTCATCTCTTGGCAACTGGATAGTTTACTTTTATTTGCAGTAGTGTCTAGAGACACTGTTATTATGTTGGCAGGGCATCCATTTAGAATAACTTTAAGCTCTGATGCCTTAGTGTCTAGAGACACTTATTTGGTAGGACTACTTGTGTTCAAGACCTAGAGGTAGACATTCCTTGTGATAAACATCACATAAACCAACACCGAGATACAATTTATACATGGAGACCTATTCCAACATAGAGGTGAAGGTGGGGAAACTCCCAGATGTCACTAGTCAAGTTCAAGTCAAGGTTAATCCATAACCAAGGGAGGTCCACGGATGAATGGAGACCATGAAAATGGTGCCACAACTAGCAAGCTGTGTCCTAAGGGGGGGAAATGACCAAATCCATACTAAAAGTAGGGCACGACCAACGAGTATACAAAGGAATCTCTTGACCAAAACAGTTAGATACTTAGATCACTTATAATTTTAGATTTCAAACAGACCAATAATGTATCACCAACATACAACCACTACTCATCAAGTCATACTGCTAAAATAGACAACAGAGCAACATCAACATCTATAAGCACAAATCCATTATATCACCTGGGTGATATACCTGCACCGGATCTAGAAACAATCTTTATCTCTGAAACAACTGCTGCTGCTATATAATGGGCACTGTAATACTCTGCTCTGGATCATGAAAAACATTGTCTAACTCAGTCATCAAATCTAGGGTCATGAGGCTAAGTCATGGCATATAATTGGTTAATCTGGATGCTCTGGATCTGCTGGAAGTGGGAGATCAATTGTGGCTCATCATCTGCTAATCTCATAGAAAAGGGCTGGCTCAAAGAACTGCTCAGGAAGAATAGTAGCCCAACTACTATATATGTGACAACATAGACCTTTGCAAATACCCTAGCATAGAAAATCTTGTAAACATATAATATTCTAATTCATTTTAATCATAGTTGACACAAAACTGAAAACTTACTCTATACTTATAGCCACAAGCATAGGGACTTAACTTCTAAAAGTCCCCACTTTAGAAAGAGTCTAGCTTTTATAATCAATGACGTGGATAGTAATCCTGATTTTATTGCCATTTCCATCTGCTAAGAGGTTCTAGTTACAACCTTAATACAAGGGATAAGCTAAGTCATCTGGTTTGGGTTAATATTTCTTTTCTTCTCTATGTTTCTTCTCTTCTCATGTTTTTTTAATTATTTTATTTTTATATTTTTGTTGATATATTTTATTGTCGTTCCCAACCTGCTGTTTCCTGCAAATTTGGGGTAAACTTCTACACGTATCCGATACTTGTACCCATGTTTTGCAAACTTGTACGACATAGTTCTTTATGCTTTGCTATTTACAATGATTTATTATGTCTTGCGGATTGGACATGAGTAAAAGAACAATTTTTAAGTGATTTAACATCTAAAGGGAGAACATAAGGGCCTGAATTTATTGCTGTTAAATTGCTGTTAAAGCATGTTTTTGGATCTGGTTATTGGTTGATAAGTTGCCCTAGAAAGTGTTGAAACTTATCTCATTGTTTGATATCTTTTCTCTTTGAATTGCTATGAAGTTTGGGGATGTTAGAAGTGAATTATTGTGATATTTCTGCTACTGTTTCATACTCTAATCTTCAACAATCCTAAAGGTTGAAAATTCTAGGGCTAAGATCCAAGAAACCTTCTCAGAAGGTGAAGTTTTAGGTTTGTATTAATTGCTCGATTGCACGAAATTTCAACATCGTATTAGAGCGGTTTTAGCCTGAAATCACTCTCGAGTAAGAGAGAGTTTGTACTTCAATTGGAGTTTACTTAGGATAGGTACTTGAGCTAGTAAGGTTGTTGGACGTGAAACCCTAGATTGCTTGGGAGAAGCATTTGTACCCTAGAAAGGGTTTTGTCCACTCTGATACTACATAAAAACCTTACATAAAAAACAAATTTAAGGTTCACAATGGTGTAAGGCCATATTTATTATTTAAGCCTCATAATGATGTAACTTACATAAAAACCTGTATGTTTTTTGAACGAATCCAAATGATATCATATAGTTCTTGCTAACAGAAATAGGAGTACGGAAAAGTGCATACATTGATTATATTACAAATTTTGTAGGGTACTCCCTCACTTATCAATATTTTGGACAGAATATTATGGTGACTGCTGCTTCTTTCTGTATTGTGATGTTGAAATAGTGCCAAAAGATCCAATTTGCAATACAAAATGTAGGTTTTATTATTATAAGTGAAGTCTCTGTAAATAAGGAGAAATGCACAATTTCCAAGTGGAGAAATCGCATGATAATCATGGAAAATTGTGGGCCACCTGTGTAAGTCTCTGTAAATAAGGAGAAATGCACAATTTCCAAGTGGAGAAATCGCGTGATAATCATGGAAAATTGTGGGCCACCTGTGTGAGTTTATTGTGGGCCTGTAACATGTACACTCGCTATATGTGTGTCTGCATCACACTTCTGGATTCAAGCTGGGGAACATTTCTTATCAAAGTATTTGTGCTTTTCTATGAATTTACATTATCATTTAATACATTACAGATGCAAGAGCTAATGTTGTGCTTACCTGAATCTTCCTATTCAGGGCCATAACGGAATGACTATGGCCTTAGGAGATCTGCATGCTTGTAATTCTTTTTATTTTAAAGCCCTTGTATGTTTGGGGTTTACTGTAAGCCTTTATGTACTTCTATTTACAGAGAAGGTTTCATGTGGAGGAGTCTAGCTTGGTTAAAGCTGTAGGCACTTTACTCTCTATTATGTTGCAATCGGGGTTTTTGTTACTGGTAACTATGTAAACCCACAGGTGTCCTAAATTGGACGTTATCTCATGTCATGGATTCTATAATAGCAAATGCCGTTCAATATATTGTTGTTATATGTGCTTGTTGTGATAGGGGTGTGGTCTATAATCAACTATGATTTCTCCATTATCTGCTTTTAGGTCCTTGTGAGCATTCAGTGTTGAGCATTGGTTAGTGATGCAACTGCATTGAGCCACATGCTTTTAGGCAATAGATTTCAAGATTGACGAGATTGAATAGCCATAGAAGATGGATTCTTTTCATTTGCTATTGCAAACTGTATCTAGATTCTAGAATCACGGAGAAAATTCAAGAGGCCTTTTCAGGAGTTTAGGAGGATTTTCCTTGTAATTTTTAGTGCTTTGTGCTTGATTGAGATTGGATGTTACTTATATCTGTGCTGTAATCCTAGAATAATGTAACTGAGAAGAGGACGCTAATTGCAAAATTTGAGCTTGAGGCTAGTTGCAAGTGTGGTTTTCTCCATTGGCATATCTATGTACTGATTACATGGATGACCATTGTTGTGACTGAAAGAACAGTTTTTCTACTTGAAGGCTTTGATTGTCCTTTTCTGAAACACGATGTACGAATATGGGATTGTTAATGGAGAATATGGCTGCATAAGTTTCCTGTTCCAGCTGTGGTAGATCAAGTGCTTGTCTGACACATTTATTCCAATTCAAAGAAGGCAGCAATGTATTTGGAAGATTGCATTTAGTTATCTTTATTTGATAGCAGGATGCCTGCAAAACATGAGGATCTTGTAACAATCTGTTGTTAGTGTGGGATATCGTTAGTTAAAACTTAAAATATAGATAGGTTCTCCTCACTGTGGTGAGCAATAGCACAGTGCTAATGTTCTCACCAAAACTCACACCCTTAGAGATAAAGTCCTAAATCTGAAGGTATGGTTTTGATGAAACTAAAAGGGAGGCGATTGTCACCACACCAAATCCTCTTCTTCACTTTAGATTGGCTTTTCTCCTATGTTGCACTGGCCTTGGGGATGGGGGGACGCAAGGGACGTGGGGACGAGTTTCCGAGACGGCTAGAACTAATTATAAAATTCAAATTACAGAAGGAAATATAAAGAATTGTCCAATCATCATTGTTCATTGTCAAAACGAAATAGTAAAGACTCAAGATACATGCCTAAGATCTAAAACTGAAAACTTTTAATAGTTCTAACTTCTAAGTTAACTATTAAACAGTAACATAAAACTTGAAAGTCAAAACGATAACAAAAATTTACAACATTGTATACATGAATGATGAATCATTTCGAAATTTAAATAACAAATAAATATATATTTGTAATTTGACATTTGTAAATACTAAATTATATTTTTATAAAACTATAATAGCATGTGCTGGGATTTTACCCAAAAAAATAAAAATAAAATAAGATGTAAGATATCAAATATGAAATACCTGTGCTCTACAGCGTGCTGTGGCTGAGAGGGGGCAAACTCATTGTAAGGTAAGCCTATGTTGAGTCATGAACTCAAACTTTGAGCATGTGTCGAGAGCCAGAGATTCGAGAGAGGGCCGCGAGCTGTGATGTTCAAGTTGATAGGGACGCACGTGGGATTGCAGGAAGGGGAGCCATAGATAGGGGAGTCGTGCATAGGACTATAGACGGGAGCCGACCTAGCAAGTAGCGGCGCACAAAGTGATGGGTAGAACCATAGAGTAGAAGATTATGCAGGTGCTAGAGTGTTGGAGTGATGGGTAGACCATAGGGTTATGCGGGTGTAGTGAGTTGGAGTGAAGGTTAGGAACGTAGGATAGAGTAGAGATAATGGGAGGGGGTTGCAGGTTAGAGGAATAGGGGGAGGTTTAGGTTAGGTTTTTAATTAAATTTTTTATTTTTTTGTTTTTTAAATTTTAATTGTGTGAGTGGAGAGACGTCCAGGAGTCCCCGATTGGTCAAGGGGTGTTCTTGAGAAGTCCCCAATTCCCCAATGGAGTCCCCGATGAATTGGGGACGTATCCGAGGAGTTCCAAAGTCCCCGGAATGCGGGAGCGCAGGAAACACCGGAAATTTTTTTGGGGGGGGCAGGTCCCCGTGCAACATAGCTTTTCTCCATGACAGGGGGGGTTTCTCTAGATTAGGATCACTAAAGGTGAAATGAAGAGATGGCTCTAGCAAAACAATATGATTTTATTTTAAGGAGTATGGATGATTGGATTGGAGACTAGTGTCTTATCCATTGGGAAAAATGGGGTCAGCGAAGGCTTTATGAGGCTTAAAGGAATGATTAGAAAGGGTTAGGGCTGAAAGTTACAAACCCTAGTCACTCTCTTTTGCTTCACCAACTTCAGAAATCTAACAAAAGAAAAACCCTAGATTAGATGTTTTCAAAAAGTCTTGAAAGAATATTTGTCATGCAAGGTATAAGAGAGCATACAACCAATATTTGAGATACTTGTCACAACTCAACACTTCCAATTGACAATCACCACATAAAAGAGAAAGGGTTCCCTTGCCATTCCATGAAAGCACAAATTGCTAGATAAATACTAAACAAAGATGCCCCAAGCATGTCATTATCACCAAGAGGAGGGCATATCAATATCAAAATACCATGGAGAGATCATATCCACTAGCTACTTGCACCAATATACCATGAGGATCCATCAACCAATCATCAACTAGGGTATTAAAACAACAGGAACCATAACTCTAGCATCAAGCAACTAAGACATCCATCAGCTGCATCAACCTATTATCAACTGTATAAATTAAGGTTAAAAGCTCTTGTCTGAAGAGTTAATTGCCTTTCTCTTCTCTGACCTTCTGATGCTGTGCATGTAAAAGGTGAAGTATGAGATTAAGAAACAAATAGATTCTGTATCAAAACCTATGAATAGACATATGTATCCAATAGAAGTACTAAGTTGCACATTTTAGGTTGTTTAAATTAATCACCTGAAGTATTTACGAAATGAGCATACCTGATACTTGAGAATAATGAATTGTCCTTTCATGCTACCTACCTTGGATATGCAAGTAGAGCCAACAACTAGACTCTGCAGATATAAAAGAATAGCCAATAATACTAGCAAAATACACATGATAAAATCTAGATTGATTCCTGAAACATATATGAAATAAGCCTAACTGATGTAAGGCAGAACAAAGGAAAAAAGGAAGAAAAGGGAAAAGAAAAGATATTAGCTGCAAGGCTTTACAGCATTTGTGGAATAGTTTTGACTGGAGCTGGTAATAATGAATTTACCTATCATGCTACTACCATTTCTGAAATCCCAATTTATAGGCAGCCGTTAGACTGCGCTCAAATCATCTTGCTTATTGCAGTATTCTATAACATAAAGGTTTAGTTGATCATACAACTATCATAATTTTTTGTGCTTTCAGATATAGGTTTATATTCTAAATATTTATTTGTAAGTCCATGCCAAGTAGATTTTTTTTTTCATTTCATTAGTGTGCAGTAGAATTTCTATTCATTTCATTAGTGGGCAAGATAGTGCAGAATTATTATTTTCCTGCTCTGGTTGTAAATATTTCATATATTCACTATATATTTCAGTTGTTTACTAATTTATATCTTTTTGTCTTATGTAGAGACAAATCTACAGCATAATGAAGATCAGGATCATGAGAAAGCAGATAATAAAGATAATAGAGCATTGATTGATAATAACACAGCTCAAAATCTCTCTTCTGAAGAGATACTCCAAATGCGCAGGTTTGTGTTTGCTTGTGTCATGGTGCCACCCTCATGCCTTAACATTCTTGATGTTTACAACTTTCCACTTGAATGAGTTAAGCCTAGTTTCTTTTAATGGTTCATATATAAAGGAAACTTTAACATGTCATATATTTGGTAAAAGGCTAAAAATCTTGTGTCCCCTTTGTTGATTTTTCTGAGCAGCATCGAGAGCTCTTCTCTTCGGAGAATGGGACCACGGTGAAGACTCAACCCAATGTTGAGTGACCATTCTGTTGAATGGTAGATATCTGGTCTAGGACCATGATATAGACCCAGATCTGCCCTCGCTAGCGGCTAGACTCAACCTAGTGTTGAGTAGACATCTGGTCCGGGACCACGATGTAGACTAGTCTGGGACTGGTAGACTCAGCTTAGTTCTGAGTAGCCATTCTCTGGGAGAATGAAGACACTGTAAGCCCTAGACTGGGTCTGGGCATGTGTGTGGCACTTTGACCCTTGATTTATGGGCTTGGTGTGCTTCTCCAAGCATTAGCTACCCTTGGTTAAGTTACCCTAGTACCAGATCTAGGTGTCACATAGTGTGTGAGATAAAAGCATTAATAACTCTCTTGGTTTACGATGATGTGATTTTGAAATCAAAAAGTACCATAGGGGCACTTGGTAAAAGGGCAAAGTCAAAAGTCAAAAGTCAAAAGAAATAAAGACTTTTTGTACCATAGGAAAAGGACCACAGGTGGAAGACAAAATTAAATAAGGACTTCTTATAAAAGTCAAAGGAAAAAAATAAAAGTACCTTTTTGGTAAAATTGAAAGTGAAATTAGGAAAATAATAAAAATATTATTATTTTTATCTTTCCTAATCTTGTCCACCTAAAAGGACCATAGGTGGAAGACAAAATTAAATAAGGACTTCTTATAAAAGTCAAAGGAAAAAAATAAAAGTACCTTTTTGGTAAAAGTGAAAGTGAAATTAGGAAAATAATAAAAATATTATTATTTTTATCTTTCCTAATCTTGTCCACCTATCGGTGAACAAAGGCTATAAAAGAAGATCAAGTCTTCTCATTTATACACACAAGTTTTTGCTCTCACAAGTGGATATTTTTTTTGCTAGAGAAGATCATCCTCTTGCCTCAGCTAGGGCATCCATTTTTTAGCAAAACCCTTAGCTAGGGTTTCTCCACTTAAGAAATTTTCTAGATCCAGTCATCTTCCAGATCCGGGCAGTCTCTTTCAGATTTGGGTAGCAGCTCCTAGATCCGGGCAGCCTCTTTCAGATTTGGGTAGCAGCTCCTAGATCCGGGCAGTTTTTCTAGCTTTCGGGCAACAACAAGGCTGTCAACTCAGACAGCCGGGCAGCAGAAGACAGTGGGCAGTAGGCAGAAAGTTTTTCCGGGCAGACTGTCAAGCACCATTTTTGGGCAGCCTGATATTCTTTGTTAGGAAAGAGAATTTTTGGCTTAAAACCCTAACTGGGTAATTTTTGTGAAATTCTGGAAATTATGATTAAATTATCAGTCTGAGTTTTTTACTGATAAATTTCATTTTTCAGTGGTAAATTCCAGATCTGGAATTTGAGGAACTTTTCGAAGAATTTCTTAAGCCATCTCATTTACAAGATGAGCTATTAATGCTTTTAGGGTTTTTGTTCTTTTGAAGGTTTCCCTAGTGAAAAATACTGTGTCCATGTGTGCTGATGTGATGAATGTGTTTTTATTGCACTATTGATCTATTTATATTTATCTTTTTAAAAGTTTTTATTGCACTATTGATCTATTTATATTTATCTTTCAATGATTCTTATTTATTTCCACTGCAAAGTGAAAGTTAAAATTTCAGTGTATAATTTATGCAATGATAAAAGTTGGATGATAATCATTAGGGCATAATTATCAAGATCTGAAATTGCACTGCTAAGTTAAAAATTCAACAGTATATGGCAGTTAGTACTGCTAGTTGTTAGGCCATCTAGCTTCACAAGTTGCTTGTAGGTCAAACCCAGTGGTTCTCCTGGCTCTACTGTCTCATCCTGGTAGTCAAAAGGATGATCATTGTTCTAGAGGGACACTCATCCTTCAGAGCCTCTTGCTCCTCACTATTAAATTCCATGCGAGACCTTCTAGATCTCCTGAAGGCTACTGTCTTCCTCCTCCTCTTCTTTGGCACATGGGTGTATATGCTAGACAATCAAAGATTCTTTCAGGCTTCATTGTTGCGAATGCTTCCTTAAGAGTTTTGTCCCCCAATATCCGGCGATGACACTTGATCTGAGTATAACTATTGTACTGGATGCATCTTCCCATAAGAACATGAGTAGATCTTCATAGTCTTCACAATGGACCTATCTTGCAACACATGACAGAAATGTCCACAAGAGTTAACCAATACCCACTAAACAATTATGCTATTCATCAACAAAATATCAATTCGATTTAAGTAAATAAAACTTGTTGACTCCCTCTTGATCCCTTGCCTTTTTGTAGACATCATCGAAGTCCTTAAAACTTTGATTTTCTTCTTCGTCTAGTCTTGAACTTCTGGAACTTGCTGAAGTCCTCATTCTTGGTCTTCATGTCTTCTAGAGGGAACCATACATAGTACAATAATACATCCAAGGATGCCACTTTTTTGGTTTGCATGTGTTTGAATGCACTAGATCCAAGATCCCCTTGGACCTACTATCACTGCTCTAAAACATGGTCCTTAAACTAATCGCAAATCTCTCTTGTAACAACCACTTTAGATTTTCCTGTTACGTCACTATCAATACCATAAATCTTCACACAAAATGAATCCCCATTTCATAATCTCCAAGTCTCCAATTTTTGGACTTGTTTTTTTTCGACCCTACTTTTTCGGATATGCTTTTTTAGACCCTATTTTTCAGGGGCATAATTTTTCGGACCCTAATTTTTTGGGCCTACCTTTTTGGACCCTAATTTTTCAGGCCTACTTTTTTGGGCCCTACTTTTTCGAACCTCCACAAATAAATGCGCACTTCTAAGGTGAGTTCTAGAACACTATTTTTGAGTCCAATCTGTGGTCAGAAGTGTCCAAACTTGGAAGCCTAGTTTTTAGACTTAGGGTTGAAACTGCTGCAATGGCTTGTTTTAGTATTGCTCTGATACCATGCTGAATTTTTAACTTATTAGTACAATTTCAGATCTTGATAATTATGTCCTAGTGTTTATCATCCCACTTTTATCATTGCATAAATTATACACTGAAATTCCAATTTTTACTTTGTAGTGGAAATAAACAAGAATCATTGAAAGATAATCATGCACAGTAGACCTAAAGATTTACCCTGGGAAAACCCGTGCACGAGAGAAACCCAACAACTTTTCTTAAGAAGAGTATTTCCAATAATAAGAGTACAACAACAACAAGAAGAACCCTAATCACAAGGGTATACTAGTCACAGAGCACAAACCCTAGTTGTAGAGAAAGTGTGCAATCATAGAGACATAGGGAATCTTCAAGAGGGAAGAATAGTGGACCCAAGAGAGGTAAGAATTCTTCAAAATATACTCCTTCAAACCCAGCTAAAATTCTGCACTTGTGTAGTAGAGAAGAGTTGTATTAATGATCAAAATGAAATGTGTAGCTACTTATTTATACACATCAAATCACTTGAATTTTACTAGTCTTTTTGCCAAGGTCGACTTGCTGTTTGACCACTTCAATGTTGATTTTAATGTTGACCACTTTATTATTGGATTTTTCGTCTTTCTTAAGAAAAGTTTCTCACGATGATGATGTTATTCTTCTCCTCATATGCCCATCTATTCATGCATAGAGTCCTAATGTTGAATAAACCCACTAAGAAGTCTTGCACACTTCATAGATCTTGTCAATTCAATAATAGTCCTCTATCATATAATAGATTACTTCGAGCCCCATTCATAATGAATGTCTGCCCAATGCTGCATATTGGAAAACCATCAATATACTTTGCCTCTGTTGAACTGAGTGTCATGGAAATCTACTTTGGGCTAAACCAGTGTATCTTGTTTGATGCATTGCCTTCCCAATCTAAACTGGACAACTAAAGATGCATAAATGACTCACCTTTGACTTCACATTAGTGAATGCCTCCTTTGGTGTCTTGTTTTCCAAAATCTTATGACGACATGGATTTTAGATGTAGACTGTTGTGTTGCATGTTTTTGCCCATAGAAACATTGACAAATCCCAATCATGGTATCATGGCCTAAGCAACATTTATGGTGGATTGGTTCTTCCACTTTGGAATCCCATTTTGTTGTTGGTTGTACAAAACAATGAACTCCCACTTGATTCCTGCATCCTTGAAGAAACCCTTGAACTCATTGGAGGTATACTCACCCCCATTGTCTGATCTAAAACTTTGATCTTCTTCCTTGTTTGGTTTTCGACTAGAGCTTTAAACTGTTGAAATCTTTTGAAGATCTCATCCTTGGTATTTAGGAAGTAGATCCAAGTTTTGCAAGAGAAGTTATCAATGAAGGAAACATAGTACATGCTTCCTATGATTAATGCTATTGACATCGATCCACATACATCCGATTGCACTAAGTCTAGCATCCCCTTGGACTTGTGCTCGTTGCTTAGGAAAGCAATCTTGGCATGCTTGCCAAGCGTGCACCCTCTGGATACTCCATGTTGCTCTATGTTAGACTCTAGAAGGTTTGTGACTATCTCCCTTAGAATAGGCAGTGCATGAAGATGCAGGTTCCTTATCCTGTTGTGGCACAACTCGTACGAGTTGTCCGTGTTATGAACTATGACTCAAATAGGTTCACCCTATAACCTAGATAAATTGTCTTCCCTAATTTTGATCACTTGAGTTGATCTTGGGCTAGACTCCTTCGGTCTTATAAGAACTTGTCGGTTCTTGAACTTTACTACAAAGCTCGGTTCTTGAACTTTACTACAAAGCCCTTATCTTCCTTGATTGAAACTGAAAGCAAATTCTTTGTGGGTCCTGGAACAAACAACACATCAAAGAAGTCTAAAGAGTTGCTTGACTGGAGTTGGAAATGAATGGTACCGATTCCTGCTACTATATACTTGGCATCATCAACAAGCTCGGCCTAAACTCCTGAGACATGCCCTTTTAGACTTGAAAATAGCTGCTGGGCTTCACTGTCCACATACCAAGCATTCCTTGGAATCGTGCTGGAAGAAAGGCAAGATACCATTCAAACTTGGAGGCAAATATGTTCATCTGTGTTTTAGCAGAGGCCGCTACCTAATTCTGTTGTTGCTTTCCTTTACCCTTCTTCTTCTTCAGACACTATGAATAAGTGGGCCTAATGGTTAAGAGCATGTGTTTCCTCCTGAGGTGACAGGTTCAAATCCAAAGGGGGGTAGGGTATGTACACCTCTGTAGACTTTAGCAGTTAAATCACTACGCAGAGGGCTGCCACTTGTCCCACAAACAAGGGGGTTTCATACACCAATTGGTGTCTTGCTTGGCGGTGACCTTAAAAAAAATATTATTATTATTATTATAATGGTTGTGCTTATGACATATGAAGCACTTGATTTTACTCAAGTCCTTCTCCTCAGGCTATGAGGCTGACTCATCACTCCTTACCTTACCCTTGTTGGGTCCTTTACCTTCGCCTTTCTTTGTTTGACTAAATAGGGCATGGTCACTGTCACTTCCTTGCTTGCTAGCCTTTGATTCCATTCGAGTCTTCTCTTAGATACAATCATCCTATAGTCTTTCCTTAAAGGGAATATTCTCTTGAGCACAAACATCTTGGACAAATGTTTCCCATTGAGATGGGAACCTATTAAGTGCTCGGTTCACTAAATTTTTGTCTTCAACCTTCTCCTCAACTTGTTTATGTTGTCGCTCTTGTTAAGGATAAATAAGGCATCAAACACCACCTTTTCCCTCTTCTTCTCATATATATGAGGGATCAAATGATCCTTTATAGTATCCATTATTATTCGCTTGAATTTCACTTCTTTCTTATTTTGAACTGCCAAAACCTGTGGATTTGTTGGTTGGGTCACTACATCCTTGATGATATCCCTTGAGATCATTCTCTTCTAGTAAGAAACTTACCTTGATTTTCCAAGACAAGAAATTTGTGGCACCTTCCAATTTGTCGATCCTGAGGCCAATTGATGCCATGTTCGAGCTCTAACACACAAACTCCCAAATTTGAACATTCTAATTGCTGGTCTTGGTTCCCAATAGTTGATCTAATGCCAACCCTTTAGATCCTCTTAATAAGAGAAGCTCTGATATCGTGTTAAAATTCCAAAACATAGGTGACTTTTGTCCTTATGTTCTCAACTTAAAAAAGCTGTTATTTAATTGCAATAATTAAATTCTTCACATAGCAACATCACACAAATAGTTGGAAAGTAAATAGCAGAAGCAAAAACACAATACATAGGTAATCACTCCTTCAAATAATCTTTTCATGAATGATTCAAAGCTTACAGTGAAACCACCACAAATTGTCAAACTAATAGCTGTACGGTACACCCAAAAAGCAGATTTGCACACCTACTGAGACAATCCCCATGCTAGAAAACGAGAAAAGTGCCTATTATTTGATTTGGGTTGTTGTACGACATTGCCCCATATGACTTTACTAACTATATCGTATGACCATACATCATATTTGTAATACTCTGTGGATCTATCTATATAGAATCCATACGCTTGTATAGATTCACTTGTGTGGACCTACTTGTAGATTTCTGCTTGTTTCCCGTTTTTGGCTCCTCTTCGATGTTTTAAACTTGCTCAACTGATGAAGAGAGTCGCCTTAAAACAATACTTATCTTTGAGTGAATGTATCTTAACCCTCTATCTTGACCTACCTTTACACTTGGCCTTGTGCAAGAAAACTAGTTCTTGTCAACTACAAACGCGCACACAATTTAATTGTGATTGGGAATTGTCATCCCTTCCACATTCCAAGATAGTAGAGAGAGCTTCATTCTAAAAGAAGATGAAGACCTAATCTACTGTAATTGTTCTCCATTTGAAATCCCTCCAAAGCTACCATTTGACAATTGAGCGAGTGAGCCTTCGCATCCTTATAGGACTTCGCTTGTGGCTTAGGGCTCAAATTTCACGATGACTTGTCCACACAAGCAGGGGAGGAAACTTCCTTCCACTTGTTAGACTTCACCTTTGTAACAAATATAGATAAACATGTAATATTAATAATAGTTACAATAATAATAAAGTAACTGACTAACTAAATAAATTTATTAACATTTAATGAAGAGTCATAGGTCACCTATTCACTCTCATGACTAGTCAATGCCTATAAAGGTATATCGTCATGAGAGCATTGTAATAATTCATTCATTATCAATTATACTTTCATATATTCAATCTCTATTTTAGAATTCTTTTGTGTTTATAGCGCTTACGCTACATTGGTATTAGAGGCAAATTTAGGGTTAATTCTGCATAACCCTCCCATTGTAGTAAAGACACCATACAACCACACCAACTATAAGTTCATATAGGTCCGTACTTATGCTCAGTCGCATTCAATTTGTCATTTGTTGTACTATACTTCCAATCGCTAGTTGTTTTCATCATACAATCAACTCCATCTTTTAATTTCCCTACATGTGTTCATTGCGATTTGTCCAGATACTATAACATCCCTAGATGTTGCCATCTTTGTGGCCTTCATACTGCAGTATGTCACAATCCATAACTCACCTCACACACAATCGTACCAATTTCGCCATATAAGTTTCCATCTCCAGTCATTGTTTCCTTAATTTGTTGCTGTCACTTTGTGTCTGCACATCCCCTTTTGCATGTGATATTTTCATACGGTCTATAGGCATGCCTCTTTCAGATGTGACCCTTCCATATTGTTGTATTCCAAGGGTTATTAAGTGAAGTTATTATAAGAAAGATTATTATTATTACTTTTTTATTTTTCTTTTTCTTTAAGAATAAAGGAAAACAAGGGTTACTTTAAAAAAAAGAAAAGAATTAAAGTGGGCTCTATAAAGAAAAAGGAAAAATTCAGGATTGTAAACAATGAAGAACTACATGTTGAGGTTAACCGTTGTAGGGATGAAGTTAATAGCGTGAGGCATCATCTCAGAAATGTTGAGAAAGGTCAGAATGAGTTGGGAGATGGACAAATAGAGTGAGGAGAAAGTATTGATAGAACAATACAAGAGATCTCCAAAACATTTACAAAGAGTATTAACAAGATAACAAAGAGTCTTAACGCTCGATGGAAAACCCTATTAAGATTGAGGAATGATGATAATGATGAAACATCAAAGATACTCAATGATCATAATGACAAAGTTTACCAATTAACTGATTAAGTAGACGGATTATATGCACAACCCTTAGCCTTCTAAAAATTTTCACCAAGAATGAGTTGAGGGTTGTGTAGAAAGATTTCACAGTAAGAGAAATACAATCAAAGCCCTAGATTTGCATGCAACTGGAATTACTGCTCTTGGGAAATGTGACCCAGTTGTCTGCTCTAACTCTGAATCTTTGATCACTGCCAATCTCTGGAAGAAAAACTATCTCTCTAACCTCTGAAGAAGTGCTCTCTTTGCCCGTCTTCACTACTCTGTTTTGTCGGATGAAGACATTGCTCATCTATGACATGTCCACAGAAGGGAGTGTTCACTTAGAAACTTGGGGAGGTCTTGGTATGGAAGACGAGCATTCAAAGTTTTCTTATGATCATTCAAAGCCATATCATCCCAAATCTTACATAAGTATTAACAATAAAGACTTTGAGAGGCAATGCATCGAAGAGTCAAATTTGATATAGCCGATGGAGGGTCAGCCTGAGACTGCATTTTCTGATTTAGAGGTTACTTATGATTTGGAGTAGCTTGGGGCTTACATAGAGAGTTATTATCCGACAAGCCCTTTTGATATATATGATGTAGTTTGCGATCTGCCTCATCATACAAATATGTACATTAGCCCTATCCAAGCTTGGATAAAAGAAGTGTGCGGAAGCACATGCCAGTTTGGGAAGCGGTTTAATGAAGTTCTACATGCCTATGATCTCCCATCCAACCCACCCATCCAGAATATCCGCACAGGTTTGCACTTTATAATAAATATGTCCTTGCTTTGGTTGGTAACCAAAGGCCAAGGAAAAAATTTAAATTTTGATAAAATGTTAAGGTGGTTACATTGGATTTATCATTTCACTTAACATTTTTAATGTCATATTTAGAGTAGGAAAATAAGCTCCTTAAAGTGAGCATTTACTTTCTGCATTTATTTTCTGTAATTAGGAATAATAATGTTTTTTCTTTTCTTTTTACTTTCTAATAAAGCAACTTAATGGTTCGTTGGTTTTTACAAAATCTTGTGCTATTAAGGTTGTCTTGTCAGGTTGAGACGTTTTTATAGATGATTGAAACCAAAGATTCTATGGTTCTCGCATACTCTCCTTGCCTAAAGACTAGATCAAGCACACGTCCTGCAGTTGGAGCCATATGTTACCAACTAAGTTACACTAAGTTGGATTTCTAGGGAAGTCGCCAAAGATGGACATTTACTTGTTCAAGTTTGCAAGTTCACAAGTCCATGCAGGCCTTCTCAGGCCCTTTGCTTTAATTTTTTTTAAAACATGTTCATACCCCATATGGGGAATTGTAATAAAATGACTTTATGTAAAAGGTTTGGTTTCCTAGGACTTAGTCATCAATGCATTATTCCAGGGTGTTTTTTCCTTGTTAATTATCTATCGTTTTTTAACGATAAATTATTTTCGAGTTTTCCACCCAAACCTCCAAAGCTGAAATATTTGTCTTGGTGGTTAGGCTTTGAGAGGTTATTAAAACCTAGGTGTCGACGTATATTACCATGCTAATAATTATTTTGAGTCATTATGAACATGTCCTAAGTCCCCCATAGGTTTCTTTTAATTTCCAGAAAAAAAAAAAAAATATTATTTTCGTTTTTACAGGCTTATTTTAAATAAGTTAATTGTAAAAGTTTAAAAAGTCATAAAAGTGGGGCTAGGAGGTTGTTTTTTCCAGGGGGTGCTCATTTTCTAACTCAAAGCACCCACTTAACCCCTAAACCCACTTTCTTAAGTTTTCGAGTAATTATTTATCTCCAAAATTAAATATTACTCGAAAAACCCAAAAAAGACCAAAAAAATGAGTTAATTAAAAATTTCGACAATTAAAAAAATAAAAGAAACTTGTTGAAATTAGTTTCAATGAGTTGGCAAAGGTAAATAGAATTATTCCTAAAGAGTTACAAGTCACCAAAAGGAAAGAAATGTTTGCTAAATATCAAATTGGATTTTTTTCCAAGAGTGGGCCGCATTTCCCAAGAGAGGCGTTTTTTCCAAGAAAGAAAGATTTGGTTTGAGGTTAAGCTTTCGACATTTTGGTAATTGCTTTCTTTATGCCCCAAAGCATGATGATCCAACTCACATACAACTCACGCCAAGCTATCAAGCTCATCATTTAGCAAGTGCGCCCCCTCATGCTGAGTTTTTCTATTTAAGAGAGCAAGTTCTCTTCATTTCAACATGGAAAGTGTATGGAACCTCTGCTCCTGTATCTATTGTAATCAGTTTGTTGCATTATTGAATGAAATCAAAAGGCTTTGGAGGCATACTTATGTCAGGCATAAGTGTGTGATGATTTTTGGTGTTGCATGAGGTATAACTGTATCGGTTTCTTGCTACATTCTTTGTTGTTCTAACCGGTCTTTGAAGGATTAATGATAATTCGTAGAAGAGGATAAAGAAGTAGTTTCTTATTTGTTTCTCTGAGTTATTTATGTGAGTAGATCTTAGATTTTTATGCTTTACTTGTTTGTATGCATATGTTCTAATCTTTTGCATAGGCACTCCCAGATATAATGCTTTGGTGTAGTCATTGTTCAAATTGTGCAGGGATATCTAGCGTAAATGAGTGTTGGTTCTTGTTTGACTCCACCATTCCTCTACGTTCATTTGAAGATTATCTAAGTCCCTCCGCTCTCCACTTGAGGACTCTATATCCCAAAGTTTCCAAGCTTTTGGGACATTCTTTCTCTCACTTTTCATCACATAAAGTTTTAAAATTTCATTACTAGTTCTCCGTGCATAGTTAAATCTTATTCATACTTAAAAGAATATCATACTAATCTGATTTTTATATGCACTTACCAACTCAGATCTGATTTTAAAAGTTATATTTTATAAATTTAAACTCAACCAAGTATTTGTCAAAAGTTGCAAAGCTTATATTTGAAAGTACTTAAAATTGTTATGCTATTTTTTTTAATGTTTTAATCGGTTAATCCATCATTTTTAGCATAACTTTACTTGCTGTTTTGCAACAATTGATGATCGAGTAGAGAGGCACTTTGGCCAAATTTCGAAGATCTAAGCTATCCGGAGACCCCTCTTCTTACTTCTTTTTCTGTGGCCATTTTTCTAATGCCTTAAAACTTGTAAATTTGTGTTTCCTATCCTCAAAGGAACACAAATATTTTTATCATAATCATTGTAAAAAAGAGAAGCAAGTGGGCGGCCAAGTTCCCACATTGCGTCTTTTATTTTTTATTTTTTCATTTTATTTTTATTTTTTTAAGTTTTTACTTTCTTGCTTTAAAATTAATAAATACGACCGTTTTCTCGGAAATGAGAGTATTGGTACTGAGATTTTAACCAACCCATATTTAAAAGTCTAAAATCCTTAAAATAAACAAGGCTTCAATTCCTGTATGCTCTTGTGAACACTGCAGGCCATTGGCTGGATCGGTGGGACAATCAAAAAGGGATTGGAGTGACTAGTAATTAGTCTAACATTTCAATTAATCCCAAAAGTGAAAATTGGACACTTACTCGAAATTACTCTTTAGTGGGAAAATTCTTCAAGTGAAGCGGGAACTACTAGAAAGTGACCGCGGGGTCCCATTAGGATACACACTTGGTGGCGTAGTGTTGAACACAACCCCACGACTTCATCTAGCCCACACGTCACTGTGAGAGCCACTTCCGAGTAAATCCAGACATATTCCTCATACCCCTCGAGTATATTTGGAATACCATTTACCCTTTAATAATCATATCATTACCACATTTTTAATAAAATTGATCAACAATTTACCCACTCCTTAATTACTCACTTAATAATTCTAAAATTGACCAACCGAGACAATTGCAATACTTCTTGAGACATCATTAGCAACCCTCTTACATGCGAGTACTCTATTAGCACTGGTCTATTGCATCATCTATTTCCAGTTATTTAAAATTCATTGATGTGTTAAATGGATGTTATTTTATGCTGGTGATTTAAGTTACTTGCAAATTATCTCAGTTTCAGTATTTGTGTTATCATCTCCTAAAGTAATTGTTTCGCTTTCATAGATTACACAATCTTAGATTATTTTACTAGGGACCACCCCCCTTGGCTTCGCTAGGAGAGAGCCTAGACGGAGGAGTCAAGATCAAGTGACAACACTTGACTCTTGCTTGCCCCCAAGGTCACACCCAGTGGCTTGAGGATTTCTGCCACATGACCCGAGGTGCGAATTAGGTAGCAACAGGCTGTACGATCTGCTGTACCTTTCTCGGAAGATGTACGGCCTGTACGACCCATATACGACTGACTTCTCAGGCTGCAAATTCGGCCCCGTTGCTACTGCTTCTATATGGCCTGCGCAGCACTTTTGTGCACTGCAGTACGACCTTGCACGGCTGCTCTCTTTCTCTGCTAGATGTATGGCCCGTACAACCCAACTATCTCAGCTCAATCTTGCAGTACGACCTGCTCTTTCTCTGCTGCCAGTAACACTCAGAATTCAACCCTGTTTCCTTCTCTAAACTTCTTCTCTGTTAGCTCACCCTGCTCTCCACAAAAATCGCCCCCTTTCTCTCGAGTCAGTAAGTGTACTCAAATGCGTGCCTCACTCTTCCAACAGCCTCATATATTTTTAGGGATTCTCAGATCAATGGCTGAGATTAGATCTTGGCCATAAAGCGCTGAGATTAGATCTGGCCCTTTATAAAAGTCACTTAAGTGAAATTTTAATTTCCTAAAGTCAGAACTTAGGAAATTCTGAGTGATGAACAATTAAATAAATAAATTGTTCTCCTAAGTTAAAACTTAGGCTACAATACTTAAGGCTGAAACAGAGTAATAAATAATGTCTACAGCATACCATAGGCACCTAGGCAATACTGAGACACCTACTGAGCTACAATTTTTAACAGTTGACTGATGTCCTTGGAGGACCAACTTTGAGATTCGAGGTAGAGGCAAGGGCTAGAGCCTAGAGGAGGGGGGCACAGGGTGCTGTTGATGAGAAGGATCCCAATATAGGCAATGATTTTGATGATATATAGTTATTTGTTGTAGCATGAAGTGTTTTGGACTCTATAGGCCTTTTAGCCTCTTTGTTATGTGTTTTGGGTCACATATGGATTGCACTTGATGTTTTTTTAGTTTTATGCACTCTTGCTATATACATGCGAAATTTTGCATATTTATGTATAATGGTTTGTATTTGTATGGATCAACATGAATATATATGTACAGTGAAAATGATATATATATATATATATATATATATATATATATATANACCCAAGTTTCCTGTCAACTTAGTACAAAATGAACACGAAGGATAAAATTAGAAGACCATACAACAATGATGTGCACGCAATCAGAATGAGTAAAGATATAACATAAAATTGCTCAATCACCATGACTTGGCAATCACATTTCCCTTGGTTTGTTCTGTAATAACACTGTAACTGATTCTTTACAATATGATGAGCAACCTTTGATGGCAATTTTATTTACACTTCGTTAAAGGTCTGCTATTGCAGTACATGCTATAAACCTATTCAACAGTAGATAATTGACTCTTTTTTGAACATATGAGACAAACAAATTGTATTTGCCACCTATGACTCTTTGGCACTGATATCTTTCCCTATCGACACCTACCCTTCCCAATAATCCCATAAAAGACTAGCAATACCATACCATCGACTGATTATTTCAAAACAGATTTGGTTGAAATACTTTACTTTATTCAGGTTTGATGTTACATCATACATCTCTAATTCTAGTGTCAGTGTTACTGAAGCACAATTGCACTTTGTTTCCCAAAACTTCAATCAACACCTGTAATTGTACTCGTTAAGTTTTGTCTAATCTTACTAGATCAGGTTTGGTGTCTTTTACATGTCTTTCGAGATTTTCAGACATGCACACTTACAAAATTTTTCATGAGCAATCATAATCACATTTTGTTAATAGCCTTTGAGTATATGCTTCTTAACCTTGAAGATAGCATCTCCATAGTTTTGTTGTTAAAAGGCCTTTCTATATAGTTGATGGAATTCCAAATAAAAGCTTCAGTATACCTAAATTTGTGGATGTTATTGAATTGGCTATAGGGAGGGCGTATCAGGTGACCAGATTGTTGAAGCACTAATAGCCAACAGTTCAACTTTCCAAAACAAAACTGCATTTTCCCAGGTTAAGTTTATAAAATTTTAATTGCAGAAATGAGTTTTTAGTATATTGGAAAATTGTCTTGGCTCATGTTAAGAAATTATTTTATATGCAGGAGAAGTATAAGCGCAAAAAGCAGAAGAAATATGTTCCACGTGTACTCTTGAGGCGCCCGTTTACTCGAAGGTATAGAATAATATTTGCTTGTATTGTCCCTAATTTCACTTGAGCTTATATTTGATATTACATTCACTAGCATTGACCTCCAAATGACTTAAATCTTACAATTTTCTGAGTTTGGTCTTCTTTTACCTTAATCCTTTAGTTAGCATAAATGTGCTTATAATGTTCTATTATAAGCACATTATAATAGAACATTATACTTGTTTATGAGGCCATCCCACTGATTGTATCTTTCTTTATTTTATTTTATTTCATTTCATCTTAGTTTTTGTTCTGGCTTTATATAGTAGTTGTGTTTGCATTCCCACATTGTACTCATACTTGCTGTACTTTTTTAGTCCCATGGACCTACTTTTGTGGTCATTCGTTGGACATTAATAAAATTATCTTATCTATCTTATCTTATTATAGCATATTTAAAGTCTTAGTTTACGCTAAAATATCTATAACCAAAACTTTGCATTGCAAGAGTAAACAAACCAGGCTGGAAGCATGGGCTCTTCCAGTTACCTATTGAGTTGTAATTTCATCTTTCTTTAGGAAGTTTGTGGATTAGTTAAAATCTCCTTGATCTACTCAAATTTTTGCACACCATCAAATAATTGATTCTCCACAATTGTGAAGGCCATCCCACTGATTGTATCTTTCGTTATTTTATTTTATTTTATTACATCTTAGTTTTGGTTCTGGCTTTATATAGTAGTGGCGTTTGCACTCGCACATTATAGTCATACTGGCTGTACTCTTTTAGTCCCATTGGCCCACTTTTGTGGTGATTCGTTGGACATTAATAAAATTATCTTATCTATCTTATCTTATTATAGCATATTTAAAGCCTTAGTTTACACTAAAATCTCTATAACCAAAACTTTGCAAGGCAAGAGTAAACAAACCAGGCTGGAAGCATGGGCTCTTCCAATTTTCTATTGAGTTGTAATTTCATCTTTCTTAAGGAAGTTTGTAGATTAGTTAAAATCTCCTCGATCTACTCAAATTTCTGTACACCATCAAATAATTGATTCTCCACAATTGTGAATGCCATCATAAAATTTAGACCTCATGGATCCATCTTACTCCTGGATCTATCAAGCACTTGTGAGAGATCAAAAGAAACCAAGGTTCAAAACTCTCAGTTTTTAAAATATTGGGTAAAAAATTGGATCTATGCTGGCATGTTATTTTTCTTTTTTAAGTGTGGCCTTTTTAAAATCTTTTAATTTTTATGCAGTTTGTTACCTCCCAAAATGTGCTCCAAGTGGTAAATTCCCAAAAGACAAGTGCAATTTTAAGGAACTAAAAGGGGGTTCCCATTGTCACCACAACAATACCCTCTCTCACTTTAAGCTGGCTCTCCTCTGGAACAAGGGGGGTTTTCCTAAGTGAATTTATGATAAACTTTATAAGAAATATATGGATGGTGGATTGCCAAGACCAGTGCCAATCCAACAGGCGATTGAGTCAAGCTTAACAAGTAAGAGTATTTGAATAAATGAGAGAGATGTAGTTAGCCTGTTACTAACATGATCTAACCATCCACATGAACTCCTTAACATGCCGAAATTAAAGAAGGGGCCCTTTCAAAGGTGCACTACTTCATTTATTACAAATCAACTGTAATAATGTGCAACCATTGAACAATGCAAGATAGTAATAGACTTCCACTAAAATAACATAACAAACCCAATATTGACAATGATGATCAACAAGTCAAAAGGAGGGTTTCAACTTTCACCTCAACCTTTTTTTCCTCTTATGGCAAAATTATCTTTCTTAATGATTATTACAACAAATTTGCAAGGCAAACTTCAGCAATAAAATACATCCATGGAAATGCTAAAACAAGATGATGAACCTCACATTACAGCCCCCCCAAATTCATCCTCGATTGAATCTTCAACAAAGCTAAGAGGGATTTTCCCTATCAATCCAACCATGAAAATACATTAAGGGAGCTTGTTGTCGATCGAGACCGACGTGCGTGGGCTAAAGCCCAAAAGTAGGCAGCCTGGTGACAACTTTGAAAAGAGCAGCCACTGTCACCACACTCCTCTCTTCCTCACTTCAGGTTGGCTCTTCTCCAACTCAAGGGGGGCTTCCCTAAGATAGGATCACTAAGGCAGGTTCAATCAAGGGCAAGGTAAACTAAAGAGGATGCCTTATTGAAACGGTTGTAGGATAAAGGTAGTTTGATAAGTGATGGGAAGGAAGGAAAGATAATTCTCGAGGAAAGATCAGTGCTAGTACATCAAATGGGGTAATGGAGTAAAAAAGAGAACTCAAGAGGGCCTTGTGTCGTATGTGACCAAGGGGGACATCTCGCACGATTGAGCAAACCTTGATTAGTCAAGTGTATAGCTACTAGATTTACTTCCTCCTAATTACGAGAGATGCACTATGCACACAAAAGATCAAGATTACACAATCAAACTAGATTAAATGCAAAAAACACGCTTAGAAAGGGAAAAGGCTAGCAGCTGCTAAGAATTTTCACCTTCCAATGTGGTGGTAGCATTATCTATGGTCTCTAGCACAAACATAGGAAGAAAGAAACTAAGTTCCAACAACACCCATAGTCATTGGAGCTCCACAAATTTACGCCACATATTCAAGAGAGTGCTCAGTTCATATCCATAAAAACACCATTTGAAATTTTTTCTATTAAGCTCTTGGGAAAGAATCTTCCCAACTTTTCCCCCCCATGAAGATGCTTCTTTATTTATAGTTCATCAATGAGAGACAAATCCATAAATTAAGGAGACCTCCTTACGAGGTTTATAATCTTTTTGGTCCTTTGACTTTTGAGGTCCTTTGACTTTTTAATCTTTTAATCTTTTGATCTTTTGATCTTTTTAATCTTTAGTGAATACTTGGTCCTTTACAAGTGGGCACTTGGACCAACACTGGGGTACATGGACACTCATTGGGTTTCTTGGTCCTTCAAGGTGGTTCCAAGATCACAACTAGTCATCTCAGGCATTCTTCTTGGTCTTCATGATCTACATGTGCCAACTCAAAGTACATCATCATAAATAAGGAGGATTATTAATTGTTTATCTCGTTCTTCTCATTGACATTGATGTCATGTTCTAGGTACTTCAACAAGGGGTGGCCAGGCCCTTCAGAAGGTCCCATAACCCACTAACCATGGAGAGGAGAACCTCACTTCAAACTTGCCTAGATCCAATCGAGGGCTTCCTCATCCCTGAGCAGGTTCTTCAACCCCAGGATGACGATTGATCGAGGTCAACATCTTCGTAACTGACCAAGTGCCTCCATTCTTAAAGAATGGCTCTCACCCCTAGGTTGAGCTTCAGTCCCAGATTGAATTATGTTGATCAAACCCCCTAGTCCTTGACTAGGTCCTCCATCCTCCCGGAGAATGGTTCTCAGGCCTAGGCTAAGGTTCAATCCTAGACTGAATGTTGATCAACACCATGGTCCCTGACCAGGTCTGCCATTCTCTCGGAGAATGGCTCTCGATGCTACTTAGAAATCAATAGGTAGTACAAGCCAAAATAAAGACATCATTTTTGTATGCTTTGAGGACAAAGAATTTCTAAAGGAGAAGGCAATGCAATAGACATAAAAATATATAAATAAGCATCAATTAATAATAATAATAATAAAAAATAATCATTTAATTAATGAAGTGACATGACCTAATGAAGGAAAATGACCATTCATCCATGTGACCAATCAATGTGTACATATGTATACCATCCCATGACATTGTAACATATCTCTTATTCATTATACAATTATTATATACTTGTCATTTATGGATTATAACCCAATGTCATTTCTTATATTGGCTATTCAATGAATGAACTATGATCATATTTGGGAAATGAATTTTGTTCGTTTAAAAAATAAGCATGAATAGATGTGCAAACAACCTCAAAGAGTGGAATGCTCAAACCTTCCTTTTTGACCTTATCAATGGTCAAAACCTTATTCATGTCCACTTATTAACCAAAACCTAACCTTCTTGCCAACTCATCAATCCATGTGCTAGATCCATGAAACAAGGAGACCACTCATCAATGATAGAATCATCCAAACTAAGAGCAAAGTGTTCGCAAGCTAACTGTTGTCACATACATAGTAGCTGGGCTACCATTGTTCTTGATTAGTCTTGAGCACATTCTTGAGCCAGTCCTTTTCTTTGAGATCAGTAAGTGATGAGCTTCGAGTTGATGATCACTCTTATTCAGTGGATCCAGAGCATTCAGATGATTAGTTTCATGCCATGACTGAGCCTCATGACCCCAGATTTGATGACTGAGTTAGCCATTTTTCATATTTCCGAGTAGAGATAGTGACAATGCCCATGATGTACAACAACAGTGTTCAGTGCCTTCATATTGTTCAGATCAGATGCAGGTATATGACCCAGGTGATATATGGAATCTAGATATGTACATGTGGATTCTAGTTTGCTTTGTTGTCTATTTTAGTAGTTGGACTTGGTTGATAGTGGTTGTATGTTGGTGATATCTTATGTTTTTTCATTGAAGTCTGAAATATAAGTGATCTAGTTGCTATGTTCAAGAGATTCTTTTGTATACTCATTGGTCATGCCCTACTCTTAGTATGGATTTGGTCATTTCCCTTTCGGGACACAATTTGCTAGCGTAGGCACCATTTTCATTGCCTTCATCCATCCGCTGTCTTCCATATTTTGTTTGAACCTGACTTGTATCTTGACTGGTGACATCTAGGATTCCCCCCACATTCACCTCTTTGTTGGAATAGATATCCATGTTTAAATTGTGTCTCGGTGTTGGTTTATGTGATTCTCATCACAAGGTTTGTCTTCCTCTAGGTCTTGAATACAAGTAGTCCTAACCAAAAGTGTCTTTAGGCACCAAGGCATCAGAACTTAAATGCTATATCTAAAAGGTTTCCTAGTCAACAAAGTAACAATGTTTTTAAACAATACTGCAAATAAAGTGAATAATCTTCAAGTAGCTAGTCAGTTGCTGGAGACACACACTCATCCTTTATATGATGTAAGACCGTTTTCCCACAAAGGGAAACAGGGTGGTCACTCCATCACACCTATGGATAGTGGCAGGCAATGGAGGTCATACCGAGTCATTTATTTGAGGCCCTGTTGCCGCCTTTCATGCACTTGGGGGAAAACGTGGCAGAAATCTTCAAGCCACTCGATGCATCCTTGGGGGCAAGTCTCGAGTCAAGGCTGTCACCTTGTTTTTGACTCCTCCGTTTAGGCCAACTCCTAATCGAAGCCAAGGGGGGTAGACCCTATGAGTTACTAAGGTTGATTAAGCTTTAGATGGTATGATTAAGTAAATTGTTTAGGAGTTCTAACGAAATTGACGCAAGAGATTGCATTAGTGATTAAGACAACAACATGAAATACAAATTAATCCATCCACGTAAGATTCACTTTAAGCAAAATGATTGTATGATGTAGACCAGTGCTGAAAATGGAGTTTGAAATGGAGTGCTGAATGTATTGCAATTGTTCTTGGTTGATTTTAGTTTATTGTGGAAGATGAGTGAATTAGATTAGGGGGAAGGGAACTCCAAATATACCTGAAGGTATGAGGAGTGTGTCCAAAACCGTTATCCGATGCGGTTCCACGCGAGGAATACGTGGGCTGGATTAGAGTCTCTAAGACGTGTCGAACTCTACACTAATAAGGGTGTAGCCTGACGGTGTCCTGAGGTCACTATCCAATTGTTCTTGCTTCCTCTATGAACTTTCCCGCAACAAATTAAATCGAGGCGTTGGATTTTCACCTAAGGAGGTTAATTTAAATGTGAGCCTAATTAAACTAGTCACCCATGTTGCTTTTGATGCAACCAACTGCTCGGTCGAACCGCAACGGTGCATAGCATACGCAATAGAGCGTTGGTAAAGTTTCAAGGATTTTATGTGCAATGTGTTTGCTTGTTTATTAAATCCCCAAGAGTCTTTTTCAGGTTATAAACTCTAATCGAGATAACAAGGGGAGTAAATTACTAAAAATAAATAAAAACAGTACAAACATAAGGTTTTCTAATTAATCCTGCCACGCATCTTTTTCCCCTTTTGGGTAACTCGGGAAGTCACAGGGTTAGCATTTGTATTACTTTGCAATGAATCTAAAACTTGAAATAGCAAAGTATACTGATCTATAAAGCAAAACTACACTAATAAAAACAAAACCATGAAAAAGGTGCACCGACGCAAAACTCCCCAGGGGGAATGGGGAGTGGGCTCTAAAGGAGCCTACTGAAAATATTTTATTACGGTATTTACAATGCTTGAGGTGGATGCCAATGGTCCTTGTTGATAAATTGTCATTGATGCCAACATGAACTTGCAGTGGCCTCATAGGTTGTCATTGATGCCACCAAGTCCCACTTGCAGTGCCTTGGATCCCTTACAGAGTGGGTTTGTGCCTTGAAGCACCTTGTATGCAGTTGACAAGGTCCTTGTACCCACAAGATTGGATCTTGATGCCACCACCTTGTTGAAGGTGTTGAAGACCATGGATATGGTCCTAAAGACCTTATAGATGTTGGAAAAGCCCTAAATGAGTTGAAGAAGCATTAATGACCCATTTTGTGGTCATTCATGCTCTGATGGTGTCATGGTACCCCGGGAGAAGACCAAGCTACCTCACAGGTGATATCATGCTGGATATTGACCCTTAGCGGTATCCTTGTGTGGCTGAGGTGGTTAAAGAAGACTATGAAGCCTCCTGCTTGATGAAGAAGTCCATGAAGACTTGAAACCCCTAATGAAGACCTTGATGCCGTTGCAAAGGTCATGGAGTCCACTACTTGCACTTACATGGTTAGTTGACATGAAGATATGGTCATTGATGACTTAATGAAGTCATGGAACCTTTGTGAATACCTTGATGCCCATTGTTTGCACTTGATATGGTTAAGGCGCCCACACATATATTGGCTTGATGCAACATGTGGACATACTTGATACACAACAAACCCTAAGATGACGTTGAAGACACAACACTATGAATATTAATGATGTGGCAAAGAATGACATGCAATTTTAATGGTATGGTTTGACTTAAGGAAGGGTTTATGTGACAAAAATATAATAAAACATACAAAACCCTAAGGGTTTGTGACACAAAAATAAAAATATAAAATGAATGTGGACAAGTTTGACTTTGTAGCATTTTGTGTCACGAAACAAAAACTTAAATATATAAAAACATTTTGTTAACCTAAAAGGCTGCCCTATTTTTTGGACAAACAATGAAGCATGTTCACACTCACAATGCATAAAAAATAAATAAAGAAAAGCATAAAGAAAGGTGGACAAGGTCACCTCCACAAATGAAGTTTTTTTTTTTTGACAAAAATAAAATAAAATGAAAATTTTTATGACATGTCGGCTCAGTGGAAAACCAGTATAAATAACCTATCCAAACTTCATTTTAAACAAAAATTTCGTAAGAGCTCTGCAATTTCGTGGACTGAGGTCAAGTGTCTGAGGAAAATTCGGGTGCATCATTGTAGCAGCAGGGAGGAGCAAATCAGAATTACAGTGGAGGAGCAGTCACGTTTTTTTTTTGTAGCAGCCTGTTGGAGACTTTATCTTCAATTTTGGGTGGATTGTTGACTATGGTAGCCTTCATGATAGTTCTGAAATTGCAGACTTCTCACACAGTCTTAAATTGCAAACAACCTTTTTGATAGCTTTTATTTAGGGTTAATTCTTTTTGGACACTTCCTCTCACACAGTCCCGGAATTGCAATCCATTTTTGTGTAGCCCCTTTTGATGGTTACTGCTGGAGTTGGAACAGTCCACCATACATAGTCTACCATACAAGCCTTGAAAGTTAAAGACTAATTTTTGTAAAGTTTTGGCAGCATGAACGATTCCATAGTTGACTCTTGAAGGCACCCTGAGGTTGAGTGCATCCTGAAATTGCAGCAGCAAAGATGGAGGGTTTCCACAGTACACCAGTACCGAATTGCAGGGACCCACAAGCATACTAGTAGCAGATATTTGGTATAAGAGCAAGCTTTCGTCACAAGCCTAGCAAGCTTGAAGGAGATCCTTAGACACAATGAAGGAAAATGAAGTGTCATCAAGCAATGACGTACCCATACTTGATATGATAGATTATTTCAGTTGGAGGAGCAAGATGAAGGCATATCTGAAGAAGTTTGGTGTTTGGGAGATTGTGATCAATCCACTCGCTCCATCAAACAAGAAGGGAAAATCAGCTGCACAGAAGGAAACAAAGAAGGACAATACTACAGCCTTGAAGTTCCTCATGGATGGACTTCCCAGTTTAGTGAAAGAAAGTGTAGGGGAGTACACTTTAGCAAAAGACTTATGGTTCAAGTTGGAAAGCGAGTATCATAAGGCAAGACCAGAACCCAAAAAGATAGAACAGGAATCAGAAGACAAGCCCCTAGAAGAAGTTAATCAAGAAGAAGAGAAGCAAGAAGAGTCCCCTTATAGATATGGATCCAAAGGCTTACAAGTTTTATGAGTAAGACAAGATCAAGAGTGGTGCTTCGGGAGGTCTTTGAACAACTTAGATCTTTGATTTTTCGGCAACACTTCTCCTTGTCTTGGCAATAAAAGTGAAAACCAGCCACTTTTAATGCACCAAATGTGCCAAATAAAGCGTTGAGAACATAAAAATATTAGGTACTGAAGGATTGGAAATATGCACAAGTACTTAATAAAAACTATATCTACTTTGAAAATATTACTTTACGTTTCTAGATCTAAATACATGTTTAAACAGATCAGCCTTTAGATATTAAAAAAAAAATACTAATCTACTTAAGCACGTGAGTAACCGTAACCAAGAAAGATTTAATTTAGAAGTGAAGGAAAGAGAAAAGAGAAGATAACTCCAAGCTTGGGAATCCTTTGAGTCGTGGAGTTTGTTGGTGGAAAGTGGAGGGACTATGCTCCTTGGAAGTGCTCGAAAATTGGAGGCGTCAAACAAGATCAACCAAATGTTCGAGCCTAGATACCTGTATCAAGTCATCAATTCTTGCACAAAGACATGGTTAAACACAAGGGTGTTAACTACAAAAGAAACTCGGAAAACATGTATTTAAACAAAAATAACATATATGTCCAAGAAATCTAATGCAACTAATCAGTGAGAAATAATCAAGCAAGAAATTTCTTACTTTACTGAGATTACTTCTCCTTGTAGGCCCACAACAAACCATACAAATACAACAAAAATGGCTGATACAAATTACCACATGAATTATGCAATGTTCATAACTTCATCCACACACTTGAGCCATACACCACATGAGACCTCCAAAGTCTTTCTATTATTCCAAAGAGTATTACAATTACAAAACAACACTTGAGCATTCCTTTGGTCCTCTGACCATGAAAAACAATGAACCGGGAGCCCACTTAAATAACAAAAATGACCCAGGGGGGGTGCTACCTACACTGAAGATAGAGTCGGAGTTAATCGGAGAGTTTAACTGAGTTTGAACTCAGTTGAAGTGAGTTGAGGTGGAGTGGAACTGGAGAGTTGAATGCCACCTCTCCTACCAAACTCCAACAACCCACTCAACGACTGCCAACTAATCCAAGCGTGAGCCATGAGGGTGGCGTCATCTCCCATGCGCAAGTCAAAGTGATCCCTCTACCAACTTCATGCGTATTTAATCAAACCATATGATACATTATTACTTAACCAACGTTTTAACATCTCAACATAGAGAGGGGTCGACATTTATTTCCAATTGCAAGCTTGGCTTGGTTGGCGTGAAACTTATGTAGTTGACATCACCTCCTTTCTTTAAACCATTCTCCACTTCTAAATTTTAAGCAAAGTTAAAGTCTTAGAATTTGAAAAGGGTCGCATGCTTAAAAGAGGTCCACTTGCCATGTCACCCCATACTTTATTATTTGATTTTTTGACTTTTTAAACTTTGTCCTTTTGTGCCAATTTGATGCACCTTTAACATTAAAAGGACGTTTTAATGCACTTTTAGAGAAATAATTCTCCATGGGATGTTTTAGCCGCCTGAAACATAGGAAAAGTGGCCTTTGGGGTAGAGAGGACTCTGAGTGTGAAAACAAGCATCCCCACGCAAAAAACGGACTCCAGATCCATCTTTTATTACATTTTGAAGTTTTTTAATTAAACCATTAAAAAATGACTTAAAAAACGGAAAAAATTATTTTTCTCGAAATCAGACGAAACTCTAGGGGGACTTAGCACATGTCCATACGACTCAATTCGAATGCCTAGCATGTTGGTAAACACTAACACATAGGCTCTAATAACCTCCTAAGGCCTAACCACCAAGACGATTACCCTAACTTTGGAGGTATGACTGAAAAACTCAGAAATTATTAGTTGTTTGTTTAAAAACCAATAATTACGGAGGGAAAAAACACTCTGGGCTAGTCAACTTGATGCTTAAGTTTGGGAAGCCGAGCCTTTTATAAACATTGATCATGCTAGCACATTTTTTACATCTTCCCCAAGGGGGCATGAACATGTGTTACACAAAAAATTGGAATAGATTCCCAGAAAAAGCCTGGCGGAATTTTTAACTCTAAAGAATGAACAAATATACTTGTTCCACTTTTTCGCCTCGCTTGAAAAATCCACTAAGTACAACTTAGGTGGTAATAGGCTCGAAAGGCTATTCAAGACACCTACTCTCAAAGGATGGTTAGTGAAAGTTGATTCAAATGTTAAAGTTAAAGTAAATGTGAAAAATAGTCAATGGCCAAAGGATGAGCACTCATTCATTGTATAATGTATTACTCATTTTCCCATACAGGGCAACAGGGTGAGGCTATCTTTGTCAAGGCTATGCCTTAGTCATTTTCTGGAGCCCAAAAGGCTTTCCAGGGCACCTGCCTATGGAGGTTGACTAATATTTTTTTCTTAAGCAAATAAATGTTTTGAAAGATTACTTGCCTAGAGTCCAGTGGAGCATTCCCATTATTCCACCCATTTGTGAGACAATGCCTTTCGCTATTGTTCACTTATTCCAGCTTATGTGTTGGTGGATCCCCTTTTCCTTCAACTTAGATGCTTATAGTGTCAAGCGTCAAGTCATTCCCATGGCCTTACCTTGATTTATTCACCTTCAACCTCGACTAGCATGGCCAAATTTGTAAATGTGTATATACTTGAGGTTCTTGTTTATAACGACTGATTACTTTGGTTTAGATCTATTATTTATATAGATCGTGCTTATAATCGCCGGTAGAAACCACTTGTACTTTAGTCTTACTACTAACGTAGATAATTGAGCATGCTATATCCTTTTTGTACTTTGCAACAACAGGGATTCTCATTTTCGTCATCATTTTGATCATTTTTGACTTGGTAACCTAGTTTGACCAAGTCAAAAGCAGGGCTTGGGTTGAGTTTTGGCCTATGGTGGTGGATGATGATTATTTGTGGTCTATTAGTGTCCATTAGACATATTCATGCTTCAAGTGATGATTTATCATGGTGGCTTGTGTTAACTTTATGGTTATCAAGATTTACAGGCTTTATTATTATTATTATCCTGGCCTGGATGGGGCCTGTGATGTATGTTTTTGATGGGCATATGGTGTATGAGTGCTCATTCCTAGTGGATTTGGACTTTCTGAATCCATTGGTGCACTTAGTTTTCAGTTTCGGGCACCTGTACTTGATTTATGGACCAGTTCATTAGTTTGCAACAACTTTGCCTTAATAAATTAAAATAAAATGCTTTTTAGTGGACATCTGTTTCTCCTAGGGCGCTACATAGGCACATAGTGTGTAGCCAGTTGATATTATATTCCTATGGTGTCGATTCCATTTTTGCATTCAGTGGATGCCTAGGTTCAGTCAGCAGTGAGATATGAGCATTTTTTTTTCCGAGGCAACATTTTGGCATTTAAAAAAATGAAAATGGCTAATGAGGAAATTGATTTTGGGTAACTGAGCCAAGGAAATGGCATGGGATTGATTCGACTCACATTGTTGATGTCATCTTCACCTTTCGACATCAATTTTTTTCTTCATGTGGTCCTCACCTCCTAGCATTCTTCATTTTGCATGTTTTTGATGTATTATGAGGGGCCATGATTTGGTCATTGGGTCACATTATGACATTATCTTGACATATTATTTGATATTGTGCCATGGGCCATGCTAGAGAAGGACTTGTATTACCTCCTAGCCCCCACTATGTGCTCTTGTTAGTTTGATACATCTTTTTTTGGTGCGCCCCTCCCTTGGGTGTCTTAGTGAGTGCACCCCTCTTTTTTTTGAGTTGATCCATGTGGTGTATATACGGCTAATCTTAGCTGTATATTAGAGTGATGCTATCTTATGATCTTGGCCCTTGATCTTTTTGGATCTAGGTATTATGTACTTGAGAGATTTATATACTTAGATGCTCTCTCATTTGTAAAATGACTTTTGGCTGTGGAGCTCTTGGATTAATAAAAATATTTTTGCAAAAAATTCTTGGAAGCTTTTGTAAATTTTCCTTCAAGTTCAAACTAGGGCTAAAACAATATATTTAAATTGTTTACTGAAATAACCACATATGAACTTCTTTACTGGTACGCAACGAAATATAAACAACTGAGAACCATTCACAACTAGTGTTACAAAAACCAGACCGAAACTAGTAAAACCGTCCGGTCCGACCGGTTTCGGGGCCTCACTGGGTCAAACCGGTGTCTCAGATCGGAAATGACCGGTTCCGTACGGAACCGACTAGTTTTGATCGGTTTTACCGCTTTCGGTCCGGTTTTGACTGGTTTCGGTTTCAGTAAGGCTCTAATGAAATATGCTCTCAGTATGGCACATGGCAAGAGCACTTTTTGCAAATTTGTGTATAATTGTTTGGATTCACATCGTTGCACATGAATATATATATACAATTTTTCAAAATTTGAGTAATTTTTGTATTTTTGATGGACCGGTTTTGTGATCCGATTTTTTTCCCGGTTTTGGTCGGGTTCTGGTTTTCAGGGTCGACCAATTCAACCACCGTTTCGGTTTTTGTAACCTTGTTCACAACATTATTCACATCAAATAGAAACGACACAGTCTTTTTGGGTATAAACCCCCGGACAAAACCCAAGATGGGAAAAACCGGTGTAGCAGTATGAGAGGATATTTTATTAAGAAAATATGAAGCTTTTACAATATTAGAAAATCGATTTATGCCCAAGATGGCAAAATCGAATCACACAAATCTACTGAGAAAAACCTGTAGGGTGGCACGGTTCCCAAAGCAGTTGTACGACCTGTTATACGGATCCGTACGGATTGTACTGGCTGTCTTCTGTACGACTGTATGACCTGCAGCTGTACGGTCTACCTTCGCTGAATCCTCTTGTCTCTCTCTGCAAATTCAGGTTGCCTTCTCTGGATTGCTGCTGCTCTATCTTCTTCGCCAAAACTCTCTCTCTCACACTTCTTTTCCTCCGTCTCTGTCGAAATGCAATTTTTTTTTCTCCACCAATTGATCTTTCTCTTATAACTCAATGTTAAGCGAAAACCCTAATCTCACCATAGATCTATGGATGAGATCCTCCGGTGAGATTGGATGGCCAAGATTAGATTTGGCCATCACTTAAATATTTTCACTTACACTTTATAAAAAAAGTGTTTCATAAATTCAATCAATAATTAGATCACTTTAATTTATTTTTCAAAGTAAACTTAGGAAAAGTAAATTAAATACAATTGGATTCCTGTTTTGAGTCTTCTGCATGCAAGGACACATGCATGCAGGAAGACCTTCCTTGTTGTCACTTTCTAACACTCCCTCTCAACGGGGAAGGGATTCGGTAGCAACCCCAACTTATCCCTGAACTTCACAAAACTGTGTCTGCAAAGTGCCTTGGTGAAAATGTCCGCCACCTGCTCATTTGTCTGTATGTACTCCAACCGAATGGTTCCTCTCCGAACACAATCTCTCAAGAAGTGGTACTTGATGTCTATGTCTTTGCTCCGATCATGGAACACTGGATTTTTAGATAGCCTCATGCCACTCTGATTGTCACAGTGAACTATTGTATCCTTTAGCTCACACTCGAATAACCTTGAAAGTAACTTCCTCAGCCACATACCCTCACAAGCAGTCATGTACTTAGTCTCTGTCGAGCTCAATTTAACCGAGAGACAACTCATGATGCAATGCTGAAGCAACAACCTAAAATGCTCTTTCGGTCCTCTACACATCCTGCCCAGTCAACATCAGTGAATCCTGCTAATTGTACACTCCCCCTGCACTCATAAACCAACCCATACTCCATTGTACCTCTGATGTAGCGAAGTATGTGCTTCGCAGCCATCCAATGCACTCTTCGAGGGTCCACCATGAACTAGCTCAAAGAGTTGACCGCAAAGCTGATGTCTGGCTGTGTGTTGACTAGATACATACGCAATCCGATAAGTTGACGATACAAGGTAGGATCAAATCCGTCTGGTCTTGATGCATCAATCTTCCTCCAGTTGAAAACTAGAGGAATGGCCATAGGCTTGCAGTCTTCCATCCTGAATCTGTTCAAGATCTCTATTGCATACTTCCCCTGTCCAATGAAGAAGCATCCATCTCTTTGCCAAACCTCAAAGCCCAAAAAGTAATGCATCAACCCAAGGTCTTTCATCTCAAACTCAACTGCAAGATTGGACTTGCAGTTGTCAATCAACCTCTCATCTCCTGTAAGAAAGAGATCATCCACATATAAGACTAGTATGAGAGGCACCTCACCTGTCAAAAAGTACAGGTTGTGGTTAGCCTCACTCCGCTAAAATCCCATCTCTCGTAGATAGTTGTCAATCCTCGAGTACCATGCTTAAGGTGCTTGCTTGAGCCCATAAAGAGCTCTGTGCAGCCTACATACATGCGTCTCCCTGTTCTCCACATCAAACCCCTCTGGCTGCTCAATATATACCTCCTCCTCTATGACTTCGTTGAGGAAGGCAGTCTTGACGTCCATCTGATGGACTCGCCAACCCATCTCTGTTGCTAAAGAGATAATGGTCCTAATGGAAGAATAGCTGGAAACTGGGGCAAAGCTCTCCTCATAGTCAATGCCTTCCTTCTATAAAAACCCCTTTGCCACAAAGCACGCCTTATACTTCTCCATGCTTTCGTCAACTGCATGCTTTACCTTGTAGATCCATCTGGATCCCACCACCTTTTTACCTTGAGGCCTTGGCACAACCTCCTATACCTGGTTTTTCATGATGGAGTCATACTCCTCAACCATAGCCTCCTACCACACATCATGTTGTGCAACTTCCTCGACGCTGGAAGGTTTAGAGTTAATAAACTCTGTCTTCAGTGCCATATAACTGAGTCTCACTCGTGGTTTGCTCCGTCTCATGGAGCTCTATGGAGGATCTACGCGCTTGGAATCTCGAACTGTGGACCTAAACCACTTAGGCCTTGGCCTAGTGTTTGCCTGTTGCAGCTGCTGGATATTCGTCTCCTGCTGCAGCTCATCCTCCAAGTCAATGACTGAAGGATCTTATCCACTTGACTCCCTCTGACTACCAGAACCTGTTCCCTGTGTCTATACCTGTACCTATACATCTGGCTCCTCCAAGTTGATCCTCGAATCCTGTGCTGGCTGCTACTTTGCTGGTAAGTCCATAGATCTCCGCAAGGTCTTGTCCTCATCAAACTGGACATGCCTGCTCACAATGATCCTCTTGTGAGCTGGTATGTATACTCTGTATGCCTTCGAAGTCTTGTTGTAACCAACAAGTAACCCCTTCTCTCCAGAAGGGTCCAACTTCTTCCTAGTCTCAACATGAACATGACAACAGAAAACACTGCCAAATATACGAATGTGACTCACATCTGGCGTAATGCATGTGAAGACCTCCTCGGGTGACTTCCTCCCCAAAGCTGTGTGGGGACACCTGTTCTGAATGTATACTATAGTCTTGTGGCCTGATCAAATAGCATGGCCTTGGATGCTCCTACCATAGTCCTGTTCTTTCTTTTTGCCACTCCATTTTGCTGTGGGGTATGAGGCACAGTGTGCTCCTTCTTGATCCCCTTTGCCAAACAATACTCCAAGAACTCATTGGAGGTGTACTCTCCCCCATTGTCCGTTCTCAAAACACACATCTTCCTTCCTGTCTAGTTCTCAACGAGAGTCTTGAACTACCGAAACCTCTCAAAGACCTCTGACTTGGCCTTCAGGAAATAGATCCAAGTCTTCCTGGAATAGTCATCAATGAAGGTCACACAATAACTGTAACCATTGAAAGAATGGACACTCATAGGTCCGCAAACATCCGAATGTACTAAGTCCAAGGTATCCTCAGACTTGTGCTCACTCTGTGGGAAAGGCTTCCTGATGTTCTTCCCCAAAGCACAACCCTTGCAATGGTTATGCTTCTCCTCCTGTACTTGAGGAACTCCAATGACTTCCTGTCTCAAGTGCCTCGGTGCTCCATGGTGTAAGTGTGCCATCCTTCTATGCCACAACTCACCCTGACTGCTGTTGCTGCTAACTAGAGCCTTTGCAGGCTCAAGGTGTAGTCGAGACTCGAGACTCTATACACTGTCCTGCTCCTGATCCCAACTCTCGATCCAAGCTCTTATCTGAGCCCTAGGGCTTGATATACACTCTATGGTCTTGAAATTTCACCTGAAATCCTTTGTCCTCCAGAGTGGAGACTCATATGAGGTTCTTGGTCAGCCCCGGAACATATAACACATAAACAAAACTGAGGGGTTTTCCAGACTCCCTCTGAAATGAAACAATGCCAACTTCCTGCGCCTGATACCGCGCATCATCACCCAACTCTACATGGATACCTGTTCCACCCTTTTACAAGTCCTTGAAGAATCTCTTTTGTCGAGTCATGTGACTAGATGCTCCACTGTCAATGTACCGAATAATGCTACCTATGGCTGGAGGTTCGCCGAACTCCTCCACCTCTGCAGATCTAGCCATCTGGGTGTTGCTCTTCTTCTTCCTATCTGGGCACTGGGAGTCAAAGTTTCCTTGCTTGTGGCGGATAAAACATTTGACCTTTGACATGTCAAGGTTCTTCTTACCACCCTTCTTCCTCTTTGCCTTACCCTTGCTCTTCCTTGTCAGGTCTAGAACCTCCTCATCCACAATCTATGGGGAACTGCTTGATGAGCCTGATCCTTGACCCATGTGGGTCTCCTTCTGCACAAAGTCATCCCATAGTCTCTGCCAATCAGGGAGCTTCTCTTTAGCCACAACACCCTTGACAAAGATGTCCCATGGCTTAGAGAAACCATTGAGGGCTATACGAACTAGCTCCTCATCCTCTGTCTTAGAGCCAACAACTCTAAGCTCGTCTCTGATTTGTGTGAGCCTTGTGAGATAAGGCACCACTCCTCCTTTGGCCATCTTGGTATTGCACATCCTCTCTTGCAGCACCATCTTCCAGTTCTCGTTCTTGCTCTGGTACAGACTTTCCAAAGCCTTCCACATCTCTGATGTGGTCTTCTTCTTTGAAAGGTGGGGGACTATGTGGTCCTTCATCCCATCCAAGATGATCAACATGGCTCTGGAATCAATCTTCTTCCAAGCTACCAAATCTGCCGAATCTGTGGGTTCAACCTTCGTGGAGTCAATGTGCTCCTCTGCATCACTGACATCCAGGATCCTTGTGATCCTTTCTTTCCATGTAGGAAAGTTCTGAGCACCCTAGAGACTATCCTCAACTCTAAACTGCACGACCATACTGAAGTGTACCTGTCAAACCCTAGATTTGCAATCTAGGTTTGTGTCTTCAAATAGATATTCCCCTGATCTATCATTGCTGTTGCAAATCTCTCAGATTTAGCGCACCATAGCTTTGATACCATGTAAATTTTCCTTCAAAGCTCAAACTAGGGCTAAAACAATATATTTAATTTTTTTTCTGAAAGAACCACATATGAACTTCTTCACTGAGAACCATTCACAACATCAATCACTTCAAATAGAAACGACAGTCTTTTTGGGTATAAACCCCCGCACAAAACCCAAGATGGGAAAAACCGGTGCAACAGTATGAGAGGATATTTTATTAAGAAAATATGAAGCTTTTACAATATCAGAAAATCGATTTATGCGCAAGATGGCAAAATCGAGTCATAGAAATCTATCGAGAAAAGCCTATAGGGTGGAATGGTTCCCAAAGCAGCTGTACGACCTATACGGAATTCGTACAACTTGCTGTACAGATCCGTACGGTCTGTACGGATTGCATGGCCCCTCTTTTGTATGACTTGCAGCTGTACGGTCTACCTCCGCCGAATCCTCCTCTCTCTCCTCTGCAAATTTGGGCTCCCTTCTCTGGATTGCTGCTCGTCCGTCTTCTTCACCAAAACTCTCTCTCTCACACTTCTTTTCCTTCATCTTTGTCGGAATGCAATTTTTTTTCTCCACCAATTGATCTTTCTCTTATAACTCAATGCTAAGCGAAAACCCTAATCTCACTATAGATCTATGGATGAGATTCTTCGGTGAGATTGGATGGCCAAGATTAGATTTGGCCATCACTTAAATATTTTCACTTACACTATATAAAAAAATGTTTCATAAAGTCAATCAATAATTAGATCACTTTAATATATTTTCCAAAGTAAACTTAGGAAAAGTAAATTAAATACAGTTGGCTTCCTGTTTTGAGTCTTTTGCATGCAAGGACACATGCATGCAGGAAGACCTTCCTTGTTGTCACTTTCTAACAACTTTGTGGAACGTCTTGTATGGAGATTGGAAAGTCCTTATCTTTCTAGCATTCTTTCAAATCTATGTTTTGCTAACCATTTTGCTGGTGGCCATACCATTGGTGAAGATAACGATTTGATGGGGGAGCTATTGTGACTGAGCTCCATACCTCTTCCTCAAATTGTTTTGGGTTCAAGGAGTATCTTTATTGTATCTTGTGATCATCTTGATGCTCGTTGATTCTTTCTTCATCGATTTTCTCTCTCATTTTGCAAATCGATTCTTACTTTGGTAGATCTCTTTAGCAAGAGGAGGGCGTCTTGGTCTCTTGGAGAGCAAATCGATTGCACTTGGCATTGCATGGAAAACGCTTGTAATTGATCGGAAAGGGAAGATCATCACTATACAAGGTTAGTAGCAAGTATTTCCAGGTATGTTTGCATATATTTTATTTTTCTATGGCTTAATCTAATTGTCACCACAAAATCCTCATCTTTCAAACCTTAGTTTTCTAGATATGATAGATCGGGCAATCATTTGACTACGACCATAAAAACCCACTTAGGAATAAATATAAAAACCTTAGATCTAAAGTTTCAACTCAATTCGACTCCATTTACCCTTGGATCTAGCACTTGTCATCTCTAGGTGGGACACCCTCCTTGGGCTTTTCTATTAGTTGGGTATGCTTGAACTCGCGTAAAACTCACAGATCTATTCTTCAAGCACCTAGATCTAGTCATTAAACATCCAGATTCCCGGTCTACTCTTTTGGGTCCACTTCGTTCTTATTTGCATAAACCCTAGGTGGATCTAATTTGGGTAATCATCATTCGTACTAGATTTGTCTAGATCTACTACTTTAATCATCTTGTGGTATATTTTATTGTAAGTTGGACAATTTTCTTTTGCCTTATGCCTCTCCAACTTAGCCCTAACATCACCTACCACATTCTCTCTTGAAGATCTAGATCCTTTTACTCATTGTATCTCTCTTGTATCCATTGCATATCCTCTAGAGCACTTTGAGTAGGTTCCCTAGGCATCATAGGCTAGTAGGGTCTCCCACTTGATCATTCTACGGATTGATCTAAAGTGACAAGATCCCGTACGGTGCGACAACTACCCCTCTTACGTAGTGGACGAGGCCCTTGCGGTGTCACTTGGTTAGCTACCTCACACTACTGTCCCGGATAGGATATCTTTAGTGGGTAGCTACACTTTGAGTGATAACACTAACCATCTTCATGAAGAAGGGGACAAACCCATCTTCAAACAATGATATTGTTCCACATGTGCCAAGATGGAGAAACAAGGGGAGCGTTCAGCCAATGATGATCACCAATAGTGCTAGGATGCCACCTATGTGCCAAGAAAGAAGAACACTCCAATAATATGAGAGTCTACACCATCATACATGAACTGGAATGGGGGGGATGCTCCATGAAAAACATTATAAAACATCCATATCATCAAACCATGCTAAATCAACAAGAGCGCTCCCATAGAAAATGAATTCTATACCATCATACATCTGTTTGAGCTAGAGTGCTCCATCAACGAGTCATGATCATGTGATCTAGATGCTAAATAGAACCCCAAACACTAGAGCACTTCACAAGAGAGCCCTCCAAATGCCACTATACCATGAAAACCAGCCAGGCTACTACAAGGGATCATTTATGCGATGAAGATGCTATATCAAACCATAGATGATAGGGCGCTCTATCAATGAAGCGTGGGCAAATGGCATATCATCATCAATCATGGAAAGCTAGGCAAGTATTCCATCAAATCATCCAAACAATCATCACGGAGGCAAGCGTCAATGCAAGACCATCCATACAACTCCATCAACCTGTAACCTCCCTGAAATGTGTGACAAAAGTCACATGTGGCCACCCATGACAAAATGGGGGGTTAACACTGAGTTACTATACTCAAGTATTCCCACAAAATCAAGCAGTCCTTGAATTCAAAACTGAATTCCTTCCAAGTCAATACTGCCAAAGATGGTATACTTACCATAGGACAGTATGCATAATCTTTGCATTCCTGTAGCTTGTCTTGCGTAATCCTTGTAGTACTTGACGGATTGTTTCCTGTCAAATCAACCCTTTATTGGAAGAGCAGGGTTAACATATCCAATCTGTTTGTGGCATAAATTGCATTAATGAAAGAATATAATAGCAGGTGCATACTGGCTTGCATGCTAAGACTTAAGTCACATTGTTTGAGTTTGTGTTCGAATTCGACATGAATGAAATTCGGAAAAAAATCAACAAGCAATATTTTTTGATAAAATTCGTCATTAAATTCGTGTATATATATATATATATATATNATATATAATTACGAAGTATTATGATAACCATCACAAATATACGACAACCTAGAACTCAGAAAATACGCGGCATCCTCGGCCTCGGGAGACTAGTCACTGGAGTCGGGAGTTGGGACTCCCTTGAAGACCTCTTGCGCCTGCGACTCTGCGCCCCCTGCAACTACTGCCTCTGCGATAATTTGACCCTCTGCGCGGTGCAACTCATGGATTCACGACGGCGACCTCCATGGTTCATTCACCAATTCACGACGGTTACATCACTCGCACGAGCGTGGCGGTAGTTTTGGAGGAATAGGGTTTACCCGCGAGCTGCCAAAAATTGCCGATTTTGAACGATTAAATTCGCCGACTGCAGAAAAGCACCGATTTTCGATTTTTAAGGTGAAAAAATGCGGAATCCGGTGACTTAGCTTGCATGAGCAAAAATAACCCTAACATCAGCAGTGCCAGGAGGTTCAGATGGACCTACCCATTTTTTCAACAGCAGACACCAGCACCCACAAACTCTTAGCTTTCCTTCTTCTCATACATATGTCAGCTTGAATCAGACCTCACATCAGGTAGATTTAGACACACACAACCGTTGTAAAGAGCTGAAGCAGTCAAGCAAAAAGAGACCAGAAATGCTCCAGCTTAGCCATGCTAATCATCATGAAAACATGGGTTTCATAATTGATGAATCTACCCAGCAAAACAGGATATCCAATGCATATACTCATCACTGAATTGCTAGAAAGATCACTAAAAATACAGATGCATTTTGAGAGGTGACAAAGCTGAATTTCTTTTATATTAGTTTACTAGCGTTATGTTTTGTTACACATCTCATCCATCCTGGGCTGTAGAATCTACCCATCAAAACAGGATATCCAACGCATATCCTCATCACTGAATTGCTGAAATAAACACTCAAAATACAGATGCATTTTGAGGGGTGATTGAGCTGAACTTCTTTTGTTTTAGTTTAATAGCGTTGTGTTTTTCTACACATCTCAGAGTGCACCTCACTTCTCTCAGTGGAATAATACGTATAGAAAATGTGTTAATGAGAAATAATCCAGAGGCAAGCATGCCATTTCTATCTTGCAGAGATAGCAGATTGATATCAATATACAAGAGAAATAACCATTGCAATAAGTAACATTGACAAACATACATATGATTTGACATTGTTTAGGAATGCAGGGATGAGCCTCACGTTCTTGATGAGAGATGGTTGGCAACATTGACAAAAATACAAGTTCAAATATTTGCTATGTTTATGTCTTACTGTATTTACATTCAATTATTGGTTAGATAGATTATTCTTGTCTTAGGGGAATTCTTGCAAACTTTATTTCATTTGTATAATGCCTAAAGGCCATTTATGTCTTTTTTGTATGCAGTATTTGCGAGGCATATTTCAACAAGTGCCCGACAAAAATAGGGTATGCTATTGCTTCTCCTCCTATTGAACTTATGCTTCCAATAGAAGTGATCAGTGCTGAATTTTAGTTATACAAGATATCTACCTCGGAATTCAAGAAGTGATAGAGTACTTTGAATAGTTTACTGATTGCCGTAAGACATGCGATAAATTCTTCTTTGGTAATGATTACTAATTAGTAATTATTCTAACAGTTTCGAATTGATTATAAAAAGTAACCAACAGTTATTGCTTTGCAAAAAATCTAGGTTTTCACGGCTCTAAATTCTTAAAAATGAAGCTAGAAATTAGTGAATGTTTTTTTCCTAGCTAGAAGGTCAACATAAGGTCAAAAATACTATCAAAATTGTTTGTGCATATTGAATAATGTGTATAGTGTATACTATAAAAATAAATATAAGTAGAATGTTATTATTTAAACATTATTGATTATAGTTTTGCATGAGATACATTTCTTGTCTCATATTGTCTATACAAATGCTATTATTGTACCAAATCATTCATTCTGTAGATTGTCTCAATAAGTAAATATATTTACCTCTTTCAAAAATTGGCTTTTGTTGATGCCAAATGTTATTTACTCTCAGATTACACAGGTTGAATAGAGAGGAGGCAGAACTTTTGAGAAGTGCAACCATAAAACTGTTATTCATCAATTCATCATATATCTTCTTACATATCTCAGATTACACAGGTTGAATAGAGAGGAGGCAGAACTTTTGAGAAGTGCAACCATAAAACTGTTATTCATCAATTGATCATATATCTTCTTACATATCTCAGATTACACAGGTTGAATAGAGAGGAGGCAGAACTTTTGAGAAGTGCAACCATAAAACTGTTATTCATCAATTCATCATATATCTTCTTACATATTTACAAATGTGGATGAGAAAGAAGCTACATAACCTCATCTTGTTTATTCATTACTAACTATAAAGTCTAATAAATGATCATTATTTAATAACTACACCAACATCATCCCTTAATGGTTATTCTTGAGAATACAAGCGTATCTCCAAATTTGACAAACTTATTGGGACCAAGTGACTTGGTGAAGATGACTGCATTTTGCTCATGTGGTAAAACATTGAAATTCAACCTTTTCATCTTCTATGACAATGTACATCAATGTTGACACCTTGATTGTCAGGAAATGGCACTGTTGTCTTCGTTTGTTCAAGGATTAAATCTGTAAGTATTCTTCTAAGCCAAATTGCCTCACATGTTCCTTTTACTACTGCCTTGTACCCTTCCTTAGTAGTGTTGATTTTTCTTAGATCCAGATCCGGTTAACTGTCCCGATTTATTTACTTATAATTATTAACAGAAAACACACTGAATCTTAACAAATCACGCAGCGGAAAAACACAAGAAATCACATTCACATTTGACACTTAGATTTACCTTGGAAAACCCCAACCGGAGAAAAGCCAACAAACTGTGGATTTTTTTAACTATAAAATCCTGGGCTCTTGTCTTGGGATAATGGACCATGGAGGAAAATACAATGACAAAATGCTAGCCTTCAAACCTTAAGATCAGTCCTTCAATCTTGCTGGTTGCTAACCCTCGGTTGCCACTCGCCCTTTGCACCTGCACACTTGGCTGAAAGTCCGTCTTCAACCAATCATTAAAATCTATCAGTTGGGTATTGTTTGATTGACCTCAAATTTACAGATCTAACACCAAGCAATCATTCTAGTGCCTTGTCATCCTCTAAGTTCCCCAAATCGGTTCATTTCACTCTTATTTGCATAAACCCTAGGTGGATCTCATTTGGGTATTTCTTGGAGGCACTAGATATATCTAGATCTACTAGCTTAAATTTCATTGTGGTTGATTTTCTTATAAGGTTGAGCATAGAACCTATGCCTAGGCCTCCTCAACGGGTTCCTAACTCCTACGAACCACATCTATTCCCTAGATCTAGACCTATTCATTCAAGATATCTCTCGTGCTTACCATTCATATCCCTTCGAGTGTCTTGAGTTAGTTCTTTAGCCCTCATAGGTTGGCTAGGGTCTTCTCCTTGGTCTTGGTCCTTGCTTGATCTAAAGTGACAAGAGCCCGTTTTGTGTGACAACTACTTTGTCAAGGTAGTGGACGAGGATGACAAGAGCCTGTTTTGAATGGTGAAAGTATGAATCAGTCATATTGATGAGGATGGCGCTTAGGGTTTTGCTACCAGTTTGTCTGGTTCTCTTAGCAGTTTTCGCTCTCCTTTGCCTTTGTCACCATCGAAACCATGGCTGGTTTAAGCCTTGACTCTCCATCCTGTGTTTTCTCGAACGGGTGGCTTCTTTCGGCACATTTAATCCCATTTTCTTTGGGTTTGTTTTGCATAGGGGCGAACGTGGGTTGTATTTTCTTCTGGGTGGCAAAGGTCTTTAGGCTTGGTCCTTTTGGCTGGGCTCTACGCCTTCCTTTCTTATTCAATGCTGTAATTGTGCCTGTGCTCCTCCTCTGCTCTGTCTTGGTTTCTAGCTGTCGAGTTAGGGTCGGGTTTTCCCTTCTTTGTTTGGAATCCAGCCACTTGAGTCCCTCCTCCGCGGAGGACTAGTACCAACCAGTGAAATAAAGAAGTGGGAATTAATTGGTTTGGATACTAGCTGGATTTTGTAGGTTTGAGCAGGGTTTCGGGTCGTGTTTATTTTTCTTGTGCCAGGTTGGTGGTTTGTTTTCGCTTCTACGTCGTTTGTTAGGCTGTCACCTTATGGAGCACTCGTGATTTATGGGGTTGACCTTGTCTGTTGTCTTCTTCTGGGCTTATCATGATGCCTGTACCCTTTACGTAGGGTTTTTGAGACTTGTTTACTTTGAGTGCAGTGGAGTTGACCCGCTCTTTCCAGGGTTTTGGTCGTCATCGTTCTTGTCAGTTTTGTTCGGATTCTCTTTCCCCTGCTTCTTTCGGGCTTTGTACGTTCACGCTTGCTCCTCCGGTTTCTGACTTGGGCCTCTCAAGGCTGTCTCTTTCTCCTTATCTGGATCTCAAACCCTAGGGTTTGGTCAGACTTAACCCTGACCTCTTGGGGACTTTGACTTCTGGGTTCTGGGACGTATTGTCGGGGAACGTCCTTCTCACCCTCTCATGTCGGGCAATAAACATGGGGTTTCTCTCCCTTGTGTGGTCGACCCTCAGCCTGACCTTATACGCTCCCAGAGAAGACGGAAAGCCAAAGCACATAAATTGCTTGAGGGGAAGCTCAGGTATGTATTGGGTCGTGATATTTATATGGAGCGTGTGGAGGCTCTCTGCTCTCGGGCACTTGTGGGCAGACTTGAGTACTGTCAGCTGGGGAAGAAGGATTGGATTGCTTGGGCAATCGAACATTGGAAGCTGCTCCTATCATATGTGCCCACCATCAGTTTGCTCACTAGGGGCTGGATTGTTTTCGTTTTCCTGGAGGATGCACATGCCACGACTGTGTTGAATTCGCTATGGAGGATTGGGGAGGGTTCTCTGGTTCTAAGCCGTTGGCATGCTCATTTTGACCCTCTGCAGGAGCGTATTAAGAAGAGGCACTTATGGGTTTTGCTGCGTTCACTACCTTTCCCTCTGCGGAGCCGTAGCCTATTGGAAGGCATTGCCAACACTATTGGTCAGTTCGTGGCAGTGGAGGAGGATTTTATGCTCACCTATGACAAGAGGATGGCGAAAATATTGGTGGAAATGGACATATCTGAAGGTCTCCCGGCGGAAGTGGAGATACTATGCCAGGAATGCTTTTTCTCTCAACGGTTGGATTATCTCAACATCCCTTTCCGATGCAGTCGATGTAGGGATGTGGGACATCTGAGAAGACAATGTCCACTACTGCTTCAGGGTGCGGTTAGCCCGAGCTACAATCTCTCTCCACCGGCGAGGTGGCCTCCTTCTTCCTGCTTGAGGACAACTTCTCATAGTCCCCTCGCAACGAAGCGAGAACCTTCGTCTAAAGGTATTTATTCTAATGCCTGCTCTCTTTTTAAGGATGCTTCTGATCATGACATACTTTTCTTGGACTCTCTGGAGAATGGTGCCTCACACTCTACCACTTCTGTGGGGCCTACACCTGCTGCTCCCATTGCAACTCTGTTGTTGGGATCCCTCCTTGTCTGTAATGTTGATTCACCCCTCCATCAACCCTCTTCGCCACCTTTTCTTGATGCTGTTCCTTCTTCCTCTACTGAACCGACATCTCTTTTTACAGACTCTGATTTTCCCCCTCTGGTAGGCTCGGGTCCCCCGTTCAGCACCTCCCCTCCACACAGTCCTGTTCAATCTCCCTCTTTTGCTGACCCCTCTCTTCAAAAAACACTGGAGAATTTCTTCGCGAAAACTCCTCTTTCACCCTCAGTCCTACCGCTGGACTCCATACGATTTGAAAACGTTACCATCAGAAAGAAGAAAAAAGCCCCTCAGTTGGCAACAGACTTGACCTCTGGCTCCATTTCGTTTACTCCTCTATCCACTAGGTTAAAAAACGCGGTGAGGCATCCACCGGTTTCCTCCTCTCGGGTCCTTAGAGCACAGTCACCCGATTCCAGTGTTTCGTGATGAAAATCCTCACTTTAAATGTTCGGGGCCTAGGGGGCTCGACTAAACAAAAGAGCCTCCATAGACTTTTTGTCTTTGCTGCGCATGATATCATCCTCTTCCAGGAAACTATGAACAGCATGTACCCTGCTCTGTTAGCGTTCTCTAAACTCTGTCCTGGATGGGAATTTTGTGCTATTAGCTCAAAGGGTCTCTCGAGAGGTCTTCTCTCGGGCTGGAATCCCCTTAAAGTTAGATGCAAAGCCTATCAGACTTTGGCGGGCATACTTCTCGAAGCTTGTTTCAGGGGTTCACATATACCCCTCTCCATTATTAACTGTTACGACCCTTACTTGCATCGTGATGCTTTTTGGAATGAGGCTGCAAGCGGTGGCCTCCTCGCTCTTCCAAATCTTATTCTCGCAGGGGATTTAAATCTCACTTTGAATGCTTCTGAAGTCTGGGGTAGCAAGGCTCATCTTGATCCTCTTGGACCCTTCTTCACTCATCTCTTCGCTGATTTTAACCTGGTGGATGTTGCTCCACCGTGTGCTGGGCCTACCTGGCGTAATGGGAGGTCAGGGGAGGAGGGCATAAGCAAAAGACTGGATCGTTATTTTCTATCCTTGAATCTTATTGAACTCCTCCGAAGACACAGATTTTGGTCTTTACCTTCTGTGATCTCGGATCACTACCCTGTTCTCCTGGAATGGAAGGAAGAGCCTGCCTTTGCTTACCTCCCTTTCAAGTTCAATCACTCCTGGCTGTCTGATGAAGCTTTTGTCAACTTGGTAAGAGATGAATGGCCCATTTTGGCTCAAGGAGACCATATGCCTGCAATGGAGGGCCTTTCAAAGAAGCTTCGCTTATTAAAAAGAAAGGTAAAAAGATGGACACACGAAAAGACCCTGGCAATGAAAGAGAAGATACTGCACATTGAAGAAGAAATCCAGAGTCTTTTGGGATCCTTGGATTCTGGATTACTTAGTACTCATGAAAATCTCAGGCTCCCGGCTTTGAAAGAGGAGTTAAAGATGTTGTTGGATCATGAACTCCGATCTGCCAAGTTACAAAGTAGATTGACCTGGGCATCTCTGGGGGATGCCAATACTAAATTTTTCCACTCAGTTGCATCAGCCCGTAAGAATCAAAATGCCATCTGGGGCCTTCAAGATGATAGGGGGATTTTGATAGAGGATGACAAAGGACTAAAAGCTCTGGGTGTCAGGTATTTCTTGAAGATTTTCAAAGATGATGGTCTGACAAACATTGAAGCGCAGCTGAAGGTGATTCGATTATTTCCCTCCTTCTTACAACATCAAGAGGACTTGGAGAGCTTCACTCGACAGATCTCTATGGAGGAAGTAGAGCTGGCTTTAAAGTCTTTTAAGAAGGACAAATCTCCAGGTCCAGATGGATGGCCAGTAGAGTTTTTTTTGGCTTTCCTTGACCTTCTAGGGAGTGATCTTCTAAATTTGGTTGAATCTTCCAGATTGGAAGGTAGAGTTTTACCCTCTCTGAACTCTACCTTCATTGCACTCATCCCTAAGAAAGAGAAGCCCCTTACCTTCTCTCAAGTTTACCGGTGTATTGGATGGCTCTGATCCCTATCCCCATTTCAATTTTGGATAAGCTCAGGTCACTGATATTTTCTTTTTTATGGGGATCATCAGCAAATAAGAGGAAATATCACTTAGTGGATTGGCAGTCCCTTTCAAAACCGACCTCTTTGGGTGGCTGGGGCATCAAACATTTAGGCTGGTTCAGCCTCTCTTTACGTTTGAAGAGTTTTTGGTTGGCACTTAATGGGAATGGGATCTGGCACAAATTACTGTCTGTGAAAGACCTCAAAAAGCTCTCTGTGGTATCTTGGATTCGTAGAAAAGCTTTTGCTGCAAGCAGTGTCTCCGTGATCTGGAAAGGGTTTCTGCACACTTTGTCTTGGGTTGGATGTGGACTTACTTGGCAAGTAGGGAATGGAGAAGATATTTGTGTTGGTATTGACCTGATTATGGGCACTGAAGCACTTTTGGTCCTTCCTCAGGATCTTCGTGATTATCTGGAGGATTATGGCATTGTCACTCTGGCATAGGCACGCAATTTCACTCCTGGGGCCAAGAGTTACTGGTTTACGGCTGAAGATCTGGATTTGGGAGGAGAATGGGGGCTCTTGTGGAACAAATTTATCACAGGACTTGAATATGGTAGAATCAGATTGACTTATTAGAAAGACTCTCTAATTTGGACATATAATAGGTATGCTGGTGATATTTCTGCAACTATGGGGTATGATCTCATTGTTCATCACTATCATGAACCCTCCCCGGAACATTCTAAAGTGCTGGACATGCTTTGGTCTTTCAACATACCTGCAAAGCTCCGATGTTTTATTTGGTTAGTGGTTATGAACCGAGTACCAACATGGGATAATCTACAAAGGAGAGGTTGGCAGGGTCTCGATATCTGTACTCTTTGTAGGCTGAACGAAGACTCAGTACAACATCTGTTCTTAGACTGCACTGTTTCCAACAGGGTTTTCATTGTATTTTGCGAGCAGTCGGGCCTACCTTACGTTAAAAATTGTTTTGTCAAGACCTTTCTTGAACATTGGTACAAGAACTCATTGGCTCTCTCTGCCAGCAGCTATCTGCCTCTCTTCATTTTCTGGAGCTTGTGGAAAATGAGAAACAGTTGTTTATTTGAAAATAAGATGTTATCTTTTTCATATATCATTTAACAGGTTAAAGCACTCAGGTTACTTTATCCTGTTCCGAAACAAAAGCAAAAGATTAAAAATATTGGTCCCAGTCCTCAGATCTCTTATCCTTGTGGTTTTTTTGACGGGGCAGCTGCTGATGACCTTGGAGGAGCAGGCTTTGTGCTGCACCTGAGTGACTCTCATTTCCTTGGTTTCTCACTTGGTTGTGGCAAAAGCTCAAATACAAGAGCTGAACTCCTTGCTCTATGGGATCTTCTTGCTATGTCTAAGCTTTTGGGGATCCCTCTACAAACCATCTATGGTGACTCTCTAGTCATTATCAATTGGGCTAACAGGATATCATCTTTGGGCTCTCCCAGTCTAAGACATTGGTGCGAGGATATCAGATTCCTCATTTAAAATCTCTCCTTTGACTCTCAATCATATATATCGTGAGCATAATCAGCAGGTTGGCTGTCTCTCAAAGAAGGCTCTTGGGTTGGATCCTGGTATTGGGAACTTCTCAGAATTTATGGAAGGTATGATCTCTGATCATGGAAATTTTCAGCTTTTTTAAGCTATGTGCCGGGACTAAGTCCCTTTACTTTTTTTTGGCATGAGTACTGTTTTATCTTGACAAACTGGATCTTGAGCTATCTGGGATGAGACTATCAGCCCTTTGATCATGCTCAGTGATTTATAAGATTGACTGTCAAATCCCTCTGTCTCAGAGTTCAGAACTTCGTTGAATCTGTCTTATGGTATTTTGCTGAGAGTCTGGTTCCTTGTGGGCTCATTGGAATTGTCTTATGGTAATTTGCTGAGAATCTGGTTCCTTATGTCTTTCCTGCTCATGTGTCATGTCAGTATGATAAAAAGTGAAGAACTTATGGCGAGTAGAGGGATCCCCGTTGTCTTATTCCCAGCTTGGAAGCCTGTTTAGAAGGGCTGTCACGTATATGATGTCCTTTGATTCTCTTTGAATAACAAGGTCTGGCATTTTTTCTGCTGAAAAAAAAAGGTAGTGGACGAGGCCCTTGTAGTGTCACTTGGTTAGCTACCCAACCTCTATCGTCTTGGGTAGGATAACTTTAGTGGTAGCTACACTTTGAGTGATAACAAACATCATGCTCGAGTAATAGGAACAAACAGTGTCTTGTTCTCGCAAATGCAAGACATGTGAGAGTGGTGAGGGCCAGTGGGGGTTTTATGCTCCGTCTTCTTGGTGCGAACCATGATGAGAGTAGAGCAGGGAATTGCCCAAGCAAGAGTTGAAGCGTCGAGAGTAGGATGAAAAGAAAACCAAAGCTAAATACTGAGCTGAGAGGGGAGCTGACGAGCACGGAGGAGAATGCAGAAGAGCTTGGAGCGAAATGGGCGATGTCATCAACCATCTGTAATTGGAAGCCAAGTGATCATCTTGCTGTGACTAGTACGGGGGAGAGGAGCAACATGCAGTTCCATAACTGTGGACGTTGTCAAGCGAATGCGTCTACGGGTCAGGCCCAAAACTGAACCAGCGCACGAGAGGAAAGGACTTGCCTTTTGCAACAATCATATCGTTTGAAGCAGCTGGATGAACGACGAGGTAGATGGATCAGGGTTAGCGCCAAGTGGTGGACCCTTCAAATCGAGGGGAAGCACATATGTCATCATGTGAGATGGAGGGTTGACATTGGGAACCTGTTAAGCAGGTATAATTCTGTTAGTTTTTCAACATTAAGCTAGCATTATTAGGATCTTTAACTGAGAGAATAACAAGTACAGCAATCAAACACAAGAGACAATGAACACAGTGTTTTTCCTCGGGGAAACCATAAAGGAGAAAACCCCGCAACTTCCTCAGAGATAGAATCAACACAAAAAGGTAAAACCCCAAACAGCAAGATGCACTCTCGACAGCAGTAATCTTCTTCTTGTCTAGCCCCAGTGTCTTCTCCTTCCTCAACTATGCGCTACACTTGAGTGTGTGAGTGATGTGTGTTAAATAGAGAGTCCAACTCTC